>JAYJMB010003826.1:0-12704 GCA_036873735.1 Pouteria campechiana
ATCGTGGCCCCCCCCCCCCCCCCCGCTTGAGCTACCATTATGTAAGGGACCAAAACTAATGAGGAAGGGAATGGGTATGGGAGGGCATTTTTGGGTTTTTAAATTCTTTAACTAATTAAAATAAAACCTAATGGTGTAGATATATTTACAATTTGTGTCAAATAATATAAATTTATTTAATATTTTTTGAACAAAGATATATTTGTAACATTGATAAAATAATGTGGATATATTTGTAAATAGTCATTTTTATTATTACTTATGTACTTTTCACAAGAAATACTTATTTAATTTATCTTTATTTATTTGATAATTGATGTTACTCATTATTTCACTAATATCAGTTTTTTACAATTCTTATTCTCTACCATATTAACTAAAATCAATAACATTTAATCTATTGATTGCATTATGTTTACTTTCATCTTTATTGAATATATGAACCACACAAATCCACTATATAAGTGTTCTATAAAAATATTACCAAGTAGATATATTTATGAATAAGCTAATGTTTTGAATTAGATATGATAACATATTATTTGAATCCTACAATTGTCTTTGTAGCAAGCCCATTAAAATTATTCTTTTATAAAATAAGACCAACTATTAAATATTTTTCATTGCAATACATAATCTATGTAAGCTGAAATGATTAAGATAGCTGAGAAAAAATAAATCTTTAATTGTGTACATGGATTATCATGAATGCTTTACTTTAAGAGGTTTGAATTGTTAGAATTCTTATGGAAATGATAACATAAGAAAATGTCACTCTTTATTCCTTCTATAGGTCATAGCAAAATAAAAAATGAGCACTTTTTATTAAATATATTTTGATTACAATAATGATTATTATTGGCAAGAAATATACTATTAAGATTTAAAAAAAGCTCTCAATATTTTAGTTAACATAAATTTTTCTCAGTATATTATAGCACGCTTATAGATAACATTATAATTTAAGAATTTTTTTCATATGAATATTGTATAATTTTAAATTTTCATTTGTAGTGTCATACAAAATTGAAAATTATATTAAAGATGTTTAGCATGCTTTAGTTTGTTTTAATGATGAGAAAATGTTATTATGTGAATAATCTTAAGCTTATTTATAACTTGATCTTGTGTTTTAAAAATTGAAATGATCCTTAAGATGTGTATTCTATTTGACAACTGGTTTTCATCTAATTCATACTTCTTTGTGATCTTTAGAAGTCATTTTAATGTCATACATTTATATGACAAATGATTGATCAAGAAATGAAACTATGTAGGTAATTCACATTGGAAGATTGGCCACTTGGAGGTTTGCACTTGTACAAACAATAGTGAAACAATTTTTCAAAGGAGGTAGCAATTTGATCTAATGTGCTACAACAACTAGCCAACTTGTGGTGAATGGTGACCCATCAGATAGAGAAACATTCAAAATCGAATGTTAATGCATTAATACTCCCCTACCTACCACTAATGACCACATTATTTGCGAGACATATAAAAGGAAATAGATTTTGAAGTTTAGAAGCTATTGAAGAATTCATATGTAAGATTATAATCCATGTTTATTAATTATCTTTGTTGGAGAGGATTTCATTCATATTCCTTATTGACATCTTCGAAAGGGTTGAATACCCTATTTTTAAAGTGTGGGTGCAGAGTTTCTCTTCACTTTGGTTGATTTGTTTGCCCTTTAGAGCTAAAATCTAGAAGGTGGTCAGCAATTACATTGTATTAGTTTATATGTTAGTGGCACTCAAAGTTGAAAAAGTTGACTTTAAAAGAGTAGAATAGGTGCCAAGGGGTAACCCAAACCAATATATAAATTCTTTATGTGTGCAATGTGTTTCTCGTTGTATTAGTTTCCTTTCATTATTTTCTTTTTTCTGTATTTGTGCAACTTACAATCCAACTTACAAATTTGTGGTGTGGGTATCTATACATACCTTTATTGAGGAACAATCCTTAAATAGGTCCCCTCTATTTGATGGGAATAATTACTCCTATTGGATGATGATAATGAAAATGTTCTTGCTTTCCATGGATATCGATTTGTAGAGAGCAAGTCAAGATAGGGTCACACTCCCCACCACTGAATTACAGAAATGGACAAATGTGGAAAAGAAAAATATCCCAACCAATGCTAAAGTAATGAATGTTTTATTTTGTGCCTTATCCCATGTTGAATTCAATAGAGTATTGATGGATTTGGACCCAAGTGACTAAGTGTAGATTGATGCGGGTCAATGAAACTCGATTTGGGTTGAGATAGATCGACACAACAATTAGGCTAAATAAAAATCTGACATGGCCTAACATAGTCACCTACAACCTAAAGCCTAGGAACAAATAGAAAATGCCCATAAGAAGGGAGACTAACACCCAAAGTAGTATGTGTAAGTGCTTGAACACAAGTAAAAGAGGGCTATTGATTTAGTATAAGATTAGGACTCTTAATTCCACTGTTATGGGGATACTTGCTTAGCATTATGCCCACTACCATAACAATGCTATAAATAAGTCACTCAAACAAGTGACAAGGCCAATCAATCCCCATTAGAGATCTAACTAGAGAAATCCTTCTTAGTCTAATTATCCTAGCCTTCCTTATGTCCTACCTCTTTTCCCTAAGTCCTTTCACCTACCTTAAAGCATTCATGAGTTAAGCTTTCGAATGGGCATAATGTTGGTCCCTAACTAGATGGCAGTTCAAGAGGCGGGGGTGGGAGGGGTGAATTAACCTTTCAAAAATTTTGGCCATTAACTTAAGAGATGTGCTTAAAATAAAAGAGAGAATAGTTTGTAGCACATACAAATAATATTTTTATAGTGGTTTGGCAATTCCTAGTTTCTTACTCTACTTATCTAAGTTAGTCTCCATTACCAAACTTAGGTTCTACTATAACACTTGTTGGTTTTGCAAGTTTACCAACAACTTACTAGTTTTCCAAGTTCACCAGAAACTTTTACACGTTGGTTTCCAACCTTACCAACTAACTCTCTTATTCTTCGAAATGGAATGTACAAAATAATGCCTCTTACTTAGGAAGACATGTATGAAAAATTAAAAGCTTAATTGAATGAACAAAGTATACAATGAGATAAGATTCAAACCTTTTGAAGTTGATGCAAATCTGATTTTGAGGCTTTTGAATACTTTGCCGGTATTGTAGTAGTTGGAGTGGTGAGATCATGAATGCTCTTTTTGATTCAAAGTATTTTTTGATGTATTTTTTGATTATTATTAAGTGTCATCTTAATCATCTTTATATAGGATTTGAAATGTTTTAGCCATTGCAACCTTTGGCATTATTTTCAAATTAGTTAAGCAAGGTTGGTAATGACTTTTGCATATTGTCGGGGTTCCAAAATTCTAAGTAGAGTCCTCAAAACTTCTATCCTTTGATTTATAACTTAACAGAACTTCTGAAGTGGTTCTTCATAATTTCTACGATAAGTAGATTTTTGGCAGTATCTTCTTCAGAATTTCTGTGCATTGTCTTATCCTTCAACAATCATATTCTAAGCTTATGAAGAGCTTTTGAGTAGCCTCTTATCTGCCTCTGAATCTTAGATTTTGCATTAGTTATTCTTCATTGATTCATGCTTTCTTGAACACGCCTCTAAGAATACTTCTGATTTTCTTTTGAGTTATTTTTGTGCAATGTGTCACTATTTATGTATTACTTTTGTATATTGCTGTATTGTTTCTGTGTTTTTGATGAAACTTCTATTCATCCTCTGGTTGGCTTTTGATATTCCAAGATTTCTTCTGGCATGGTTCTGTATAGCCGATGTGTCTTCTTTTTTGATTCTGCATAGCATATCATTATTTTAGGTCACTTTTGTATAGCTGAGGTCTCTTCTGGGAGCACTTATGTTATTTTTCTGAAGAGCTCTGAGTATAGATACTTCTTCTATTTTACTTCTGACTGGCTTTTGTTGAGAAAACTTCCATTTTTCTTCTGATGCTCGATATTGCTAAATTCTGGTTCTAAGTAATTTCTTATCTACTTCTGGCCTGGTTCTGAGTTACGTTTGGTAACTTCTGAGTGCTTTTGAGTTACGTATTCTATTTCTAATGTTGTTCTGAAACACTTCTATGTAACTTCTAATTAATATTTGATTTGATTCTAGATTTCCTCTCAACTTCTAACCTTTCATACCAAGCCACTGATCAAATTCTAAATTACCTTTTAATGACTTTTGAATGTCCTTTTATTCGAACATTCCTTTATATATCTATCTTTGAAGGGTTAATGTAACATTTTTATAATTAACAACTTTATTTCTTCTAGTTACTTTTCTTAATTGGTTTTGATATTTAATGCTGTAACACTTGGAAAGTAATTTTTTAGTACCTTAATTCTTCACTCATTTGTTTAATCATCATCAAAACTAAGTTGCTTAATCTCATTCATCATCAAAATCAAGCTTAGTAAAAGCGGTTAGACTTAAAATTTTCCCCCTTTTTGATGATGACAAAACATTTAAGTGATAAACCTTTAATAAAATTTTTTTAGAATATGTAGCATATGCAGTGTGCTTCTATTTTCTTAGTTGGGCTTCCCTTGCAAGGGTATGCTCCCCTTGAATATATGTACCCTGAATGTACTTAAAATATATGTACCCTAAATGTATAATATTTTTCTTCTCTTATTTTTCTCTCCCTTGTTGTCATAATAAAAAAGAATTAAGTAAAAGGCAATAAGAAAGAGATTACATTTAAATGATAGAACTTTGTACATCAGATTGATAACTATATTATACAATAAGAGGTATTTAGATACATTAGAACAAAAAAAGATACATCATTGCAATTTAAGATATAGCAAAAAAAGCCATATGACAATGAAGTAATATCACAGAAAAATGAATGCAGCCAGAAAAGGAAGAGTGAGTTAAATATAGCAGTTCATTAATTTCTTTGTTTTCTATTATAGGTTAGAGGGAAGAAGTGAGGGTTTTCTAGAAGAGTCATTGTGGTTTTAGTTGAGGGTTTTTGAGTGAGTTGTTTGGGAGATGATTTGAGTTTAGATACAACCTTCTTGATTCTTAGAGGAGGAAGAGGGGGTATAAAAGTGAGATATTTGGGAATGCAAGTGAGTGGTTCTTGGGTTAAAAAGAGACTTTTGTAGGTTGAAACATAAATGGTATTGATGTGGTCATTGAATGTGGGGTCTAAGAGTTTAGGAAAAAGAGGAGGTTGCTTTTTAAGAATGGCTTCAGTATTAGCATTTATTCTAGCCATGTATTCCTCATAATACAGACTATATCGAGGAGGAGAAGCCTTTTTGTGAACTTTGGGAGGTGGAATTCTAGGTTTCCTCTTTGGTTTTGTTTGGACAATTTGTTTTATGAGAATAGAGGATGGTTTTCTGGATGTTTTTGGTTTTGGGGCTGGTGAGCTTTTTGGTTTTCTGGCTGTCTTTGGTTTTAGAGCTGATTTTTGGGAAGGTGAGGTTTTTGGTTTTAGTAAGGGGGCTAGTTTGGGATAATTCACCCAAATTTTGTGAAGAAGTGATGAATTAGCAAGCTGTGGATAAGAAAGTGGAAGATTATCAGCAATAACTTGCAAATTAGCTATAGAGTAAAATAGAGATTCTTCCTCAGTTATAAAAATGTTATTGAAATATCCTAAGGGATATGGAAATACTCTTCTAGGGGGCCTAGATACTAGAAGCATCTGAAGAAGTTTCTTAGTATATGCATCTTGAAAAGATGCTAATTGAGGGATGTTGAATTCATGACCCATGGGTGTGAGAGGAGGATCAGGGATCAGTTGAATTCTAGAAAGAGCAATCTGATTTGTGATTTATGGAAATAGAAGAGTTGAAGGATGGATGAAAAGGTAGTGAGATAGAAACATTCTAGAGATTGCAGAATTGATTTTGGACTGAGTTGTGAATTCAAAATATGTGAGCTTGATTGGATGATAAATACAAAGAAGAATATCACAGTTTTCATCCTTTGGTTTTGGAGGAGATTTTGAAGGAGATGGTGGAGGAGTTGGAGTTTTCTCCATTCTGGAGGATGTTCTTCAATCCGAGTGGGGAGTACTTCTGCTAACAAAATGAGATCATACCAAGTCTAGTCATGATATTTGGGAAGAAAATGAAAGATAGGAAGTGGTACTTTAGTGGGATACTTTTCATATCAAACAATAGCTCTATATGACAAAACGAATAGATATGGAAATTGCATACATGCTACATTAAAACTTCTGCTTAGCTCATTAATTTTTATTTAGCTATAATTTTTATATGCATAATTCACCCATTCCCTCTTGTGCTATCTATTTCATGGGACCAACAAATAGTATTAGAGTAGGCTTCACAAGTTAATCTTAACTACAAAAATTTATCTCGTGAAGAGATTCCCCTGGCCAAATCATTCCACAATGTTCATACTCAGGAATAAGTTATTGACAAACTTTTATATGCTAATGATATCTATTATAGATTCTAAAAAATTAAAATTCTTATCTCCCACTAAGCTTGATAAAAGATCCATATGTAGCTTTGTTAAAAATACATGAGAAATTATACGTGACAAAGCAAACAAGGTCCAAAAGACCCAAGAAATTGACTCTATGCAAGAGCTACAAAAATAAGAGAAGTCGAAAGAATCATTTATGAGAAATTTAGAGATGCTGAAGATAATTAAGTAAGCATCTTTTAATATCTTCGCAATTCAAGACAATGAGGTAACTTTCTAATCTAAAATCTCAAATCTTCAAGAAATTTATATTTGCTTTCAAGTATTGAATGTTCATAATTAATAATATCATTTTGAATGCCATGCAAATTGAGTTGCCTACAAAAAATTGAAAGTATATTATTCTGAATTGTCTATACATGCTCCAAACTATATATTCTTCATTGCTTCGCTTATGCACATTATATAAAATTAAAAAGAGTAGTCACTCAAATATTTATAAATTAAAATATTCTAATCATAGTAAACTAATATCATCTTCTCAGAAAATCATCCTTATCTCAGATCAAAACTAAATTGAAAATCACATTACCTCATACCTGCCCATAGACAAAGTCACTACTTTGTCTGTAGAATTGTCTGAAGCCACCTAATTCGTCTGAAGCCCTCAAGGTTAGACTAAATAAAAAGCCCTCTTGTAACTTTGTCTCAAACTCTCTTCTCGCATTCACTATTGGCAACAAAAATCCCCTTTTAAGAAGAAGGCATTTCAAATCCCCACTATTTCCCTCTTAACTCCTCATCTTCTTGGCGCCATTTTCTTCTATTCATCTTGCTACCAAGAACCCTCAAGCTCCTCAATATCAAAACCCTAAAGCCTCAACTAACGAAGATGGTGGATTCAAGAACCACAGAGATGACTCTTATACCTACATCTGGCAGAAGAAGAAATAGAGAAGAAATAGAAGAGATGCAGCCACCTCATAAATTAATGTTTCCTAGAAATTGGCTTCTTAAGGTAACCTTTTGAAATGATGAATAAAGTTATCATGAGTTTATGAGAAAGTATAACAAAAGAGAAGTATTGAAAGGAAAGGTTATTGATTTTGACTTCTTCAAAGAATTGAAGATGGGAGTATGCAGTTGGATAAGTTTCCAAGGGTGAAACGAATTCATGAGTTGTAAAGATAAATGTTATTCGAGAATGGCGAAAATACTTCTTTGTATGATCTTAAGATGAAAAAGTTCTGGATTGGGGACAAGGAAATAAACATGTCTCCTGAAAGCATAAAAGAATGCTTAAATCTTCCCATGATTGAATTGCAAACATTTGAATGTCCTACACCTAGAAAAGAGTTATTTTCACAGCTAACAAGGACAACCATTAGGGACAATGTAAAAAGTCTCAATCCCAAGAATCTAGATGTAAATCTGATACTTGTACACAATATTCTAAATAACAACATATATCACAAAATTGAAGCAGGATAACATTTCTGAAAGAGATGCAAGGACTCCTAGGAATTGAAATATAAGAAGAAGCTAGATCTAGCCAACCTCATGTCTGAATAGCTTCATCAAGTAAAACCATCAGCGAGACATCATCTACCTTATGGAATGGCAATGACCAAAATATTAAGAAATTTAGAGTTGGATTTATCACATGAAGTACCAAATAAATTCATCAGACATTATTGATAAGGTGACACTCAAAAGAAATAGAATATCCATTTCATCAGATGGTATAGTCATTGAGAAAGCAAAGAGGGCAAGACAACTAAGAATGGTTAGGGAAGAAGAAGAAGAAGAAGAAGAAGAAGAATAAAAAGAAGAAGAAGAAAGGGAAAAAGTCCCCTCAACAACAATAGAAGGTGTCAACTCATATATACAAACTGATGAAACAAATAGAGAAGCTGTCACCAAAAATTTTATGACTGAAATGATAGATGAGCTGATACAAGATTATTTCTTTGTTGAAGAAAGTACAAGAATAGAAAATAAAGATCCTGCATCTTGTGCTAGAATAGCAAGAAGGGTAAGAGATGAAGAAGAAAGATCAAAGGATCATATGCATTCAACCTCGGCAGGAATAGAAGCAGAGGGGCAACTGCACCATCTCCACCTCACAATCCAATCTCATTCAGACAAACTTACTCATCTCCACCAACTCATTCCACTCCACAAGACCTAGAGAGAAGACTTATCAATGTTGAAATATTCTTTCCAACTCTCAATATTAGGATGGATTCAATAGATCAAAAACTAGACATTCTAATCTCCTCAGCTAAATCCATTAGAGGTCAAACACAATCAACTTAATCCTTTCCACAATTCTCTCTAGTCCATAAAGCCAGACCTGTCTCACCAATTAGGTCTACCTATTCCTTAACTACCCCTTCACTCTATAACTCCTATCACTCACCTTTTGTTCACAAAACTCATAATTCTTCAATCTCTACATCTTCCTCCTTTGAGTCTGTTGAAGCACTCTCTGATTCAGAAATACCTCTCAATCAAATTCTTAATACCATAAAAACTACCTTAAAGAAAAATACTCATCCTTCATTAAGTGTGCCTCATAGTATCACTTATCCTTATCTCTCCATTACTAGAACTAGAAAATTCACTCCTGCTGAAAAAGCAAAAGCACCTCTATATTCCTTTCAAATAAAAAAATCCTATCTTTCTTCTACAAAAGATCTTAGAAAATTTGTACCCACTGATATCTCTATTCCACCACCAATAAAACATAGTAAGAAGATAAGATAAGAGAAGAAGAAATCGAGCATAAACAAAGAATAAATGAAAGTACTTACTCTGAATTGATAGCTTAAAAGACAAGTTTTAGTTATTTGGATCTTCCATTCCCACACTTTGATGACCCTGAATTCATAAAACTTAACATAAACATCATTAAAAGCCCTTTTCCTAAAGACTTCAAGCCGGATCTTCCAAACATAGATGAGTTTGTTGATAACTTCATATTAAAATTTCAGGGCCCATCATCATCATCATCATCATCATCATCATCATCATCATCATTCACCCCAACTCAAACAAATAATTTCATATTTGTTAACTTCAAACCTTGCTTTGTTCTTAAAGCATCCGATCCCAATTTGTTCTATCTCCCATATGATGTATACTAACAATGTATTAATACATATTTTGCTAATTTACCTTCACCCTTTTCTGAATTTGATAATTCAAACTATTTTGAGAGGTTAAGGGTAATTGAACCTAAAGGAATTGTTTCAACAAAATCAGGGATTTCACTATCCATCCTAATAATTTCTTCCTCCAGTACCTATTCTTATAACTCAACACCTCCCCTTCTTGCTTTACCCAATCCTCCTCCTTCCTCAGATTCAAACTTCCAATCACTAAAACCAAGAAATCCATTTTTAAACCTTCAAAAGTTGGTGACCCCTCAAAAAATTAGAGATATCTTAACCCTATTCTCATAAGTCACACTTTATACAAAAGAAGGATAGCAGCCCATGGTCAAGGAAAACCTCTTCCTTATCCTGAATTTCAATTTGACTTAAGGTTGTCAACTACAAGAAAGTACTGTACAACCTAAGGAGAATGTTTAGACAGCTAAATACATTGCATTTTGATTTTGTCTATATCTTGTACATTTATCTTGCACATCAATGAAGTATACATTCTCAGATAATGCTTAGATGTTCTCAATTTATATCTTTCCCATATTTCTTGAATGTTATTCCTTAGAAATTATTTATCTTTTTGATTATGACAAAAAGGGGAGAAATACAAGGCAACTTGAGTGAAAATAGAATAGTACACAAAGTGAAAACATATGGTACTTACTCAAGGGCAGTCAGGCCATATGAGCTAAAACTTAAAAATAGTGTACTAAGCTAGGAGAAGTTAGATAAGCCAAAACTAGATGAAATAAATTAAAAACTGTACACTAAGTCAAGGGGAGCAATAATAATTAGCAATAATACATTTATCCATGCATAAATTTCATGTGCATTAATATAAGGGAATATTTTTACTCTCCTGAAAGGTATTTCACTCAAATGTTTTATCATTATCAAAAAGGGGGAGAATGTTGAACCATATGGTGTATATGGTAAACAACTGAGTTTTAATGATGAGCAATAACATATGAGTGAGCATTTGCGATACTGACAATTGTATTCCCAAGCATTGTAGAAACAAATATAAACATACAGGAAAACAATTTAAATACAATGGACAATTTATATAGAGAATACATTGGCAAGAAAAATCCATTGACGGAAAGAAGACAAGAATGCTCAGAAAGAATGACACTAAATCTTTGAAAAGAAGCCACTAAGAGTATCTGTAGCCATGATATTTAAGCCTCAATGAGTGATCGTATAAATCTCCTACAGATAAAGTCAACATCAGAGAATATCTCTGAAAGAAAGATTCAGACAAATTATTCCATGGACAAGTCAGATAAACTGCTTATAATCAACACTTATCTGCAACACAAAGACGAATTTAGTTTACAAAAGTAGAGATGAAATAGAGCTTAACTCATACAAATGAAGAGCTAAAGTGGAGTCAAATTATTCAAGCATTTGTCTTTCATATAAAGTTTTTCTAAAACTAAAGAAGATCAAGGAACGTGTCTGTAATCTTCTACAAAATACATAGAAGATGAAGCAAAAGAAGCATAATAGCTACAGAAGAACAACTTTGTCTGTCCTCTTCATCTGCAAGTTCATCTGCCACTTGCGAACCATCAAACAACCACTGAAGAAACAAGTCATCTACACCTCAATGATTCATCTATTACTTCTAACAGATAACCAATCATATGAATGACTAAAAAGAGGATTCTTCTGAGCCTCACAACTTCATTTATCACTTATGATAGACAAATCATTAGATGAACCATTTGGAAGACTTTGTTTCTAGCATGCGACTTCATCCACTGATCTCTCTAGACAAAGAACAGGAAAAGTCATTTCTTCTACCATGAAGAAGCCTTATCTATGCCAATAAGAGTTATTTGTTACTTACAATAGAAAAACTGACAGACAAAGCAACTTTGTTTGCTAAGAGAACTTAGTCTGATGAGCAATAAAAAGAAGAACTTCATCTGTACTTCTACAATTCATCTGCCACTTATAGTAGAGACACTAGAAGATGAAGTAAAATGCTGCAACGATCTCAAATAAATTTATATAGATGAAGTTGTCTATTAAGTGGATATACTCAAAGCCACTTTGTCTATTACCTATAAGAGACAATCCAAGACTTGATCAGACAAAGTCCTCAGATAAAATATGACATATCATAATGAGTAGAAGTCACCTGTACCAGACATCACTGACTACACTCTCCGATCGAATTCTCATTCGGAGCAGATTCTATTAAATAAACTGAACAAATCAAGCTTAGTTGAAGATGGAAAGAAATTCAAAGAAAAGCAATCTTCACTCTGATAAAGGTTGCAACTTTCAGAGGCTATGTCCCTCAGGCTTAATGGACATCTTTCCAAAATAGTGAAAGAGTTAGTCAAGAAGAAAGGTCTTTATTCGGTGTTTGCTAAAACTAGAAAGGCATCTTTTTCAAGGACGATGCTATAGGCTTTCCTTCTACAACAAGTTTATCAAGAAGATAACTTTTCAACTAGAGAAATCAGAACAGTTTTCAACACTCAAAGAAATCTAACTACCTACAATGGATAGAAATTTTTGAAGCAATATAAAGGTAGTGCAGTGTCAACGAAGAAGGTTGAGGAAGCTAAGAGAAAAATAAAAACAAAGCTTAAACAAGTAACATCTCTCAATTATACTACGCTTCCTCTTAGATAATCAATCTTCACTGCACTAATAGACAATGAGCCTAAAAGTTCTATCCTAATCATATATATGGAGTATTGATATCTAATGAGCTTCAACAAGATATCATTCATATGTGCTCAAACTATGTACAAATCAACCTAGTAAAAGAGGCAATGTAATATGCAAAATGAGTGTTGTTAATCAGCTATATAAGTTTGTGGTGATCTCAAGAAAACCACATTATATGAGTTATTAGTGAGCTCTAAAAAATCAATAAGTTTGCTGGTGATCTTCGAAACTAATGAGTTTTTTGGTGAACTCATAAAACCAGAAGAGTGTTGGGAGCACTATGTTTATGCACCCTAGAGCTGGAATCCAGAAGAGTGTTGGGAACACTGTTTATGCCCCCTAGAGCTGAAATCTAGAAGCGTGCTAAGAGCACTAGTGTATTTCCATTATATAGGATATAGTAGT
>JAYJMB010003827.1:0-13637 GCA_036873735.1 Pouteria campechiana
GGGTTGGGGGGTTGTGGGGTGCTGAGTTTTTGGCCCTATTCATTATTTATTCCTTTTCTTGGAGAGTTTTTTCTAAATCGGTATCCATGTTTTGACAATCCTGTTTTAGTATCCAACCTTTTAGTTTTCCCAAATTAGTACCCAAGCTTTATATCTCATTTCCAAATTTGTGCTCAACACCACCGGAAGGTCCTAGAGGGCCCTGGACAGCCGAATTCGAAATTCGCATAACCAAAACACCCCTAAAGAGATATACGGGTACCTATCTTCATTTTTATGATGCCCTAAATCTACTCTCTTCCCTAAGATCCCCAGTAGTAGCCATTTACCAGCATTCTTCCCGCACCTTCCTTGTGGCACATCTCTAATAATGATAGCATCAAACGCAAATAACCCTTCCAAAAGATTCCTTCCGAATATTGCAATAGTTTATGCATTTCAAAAACTTCTAAAAATTCAGCACATATGCAAAGAACCTTGCTTCAAAAAATAACTTAGATGATTACAATTATTGATTATTGCGGAACTTTATTGCTAAAAATATATTACTAATGGTAGTTTGAATAGCAACATCTGGTTCATGAAAAAACAACTAAGTTTGATTTCAAACTTTGTTTTTTGTTGTGGATGCACTAAAGATTGAGTAGAAATTTCAATTCCTACTTTAGAGTTCTCTGAAGCTTGCTTCAGAGTGAATAAGTAAACTTTAGAGTGAATAAGCGTTGCTTCGGAGTTTTATGAAGTGACCTTCAGAGTTCTTTATTCTGCTTCGGAGAACTTTATGTTCCAAAGCAGTTTTAGTAGAATTATCATAACTTTCTTATACAAACTTTAAATTAAGTGTTTTTTATTGAGTTGGATAGATAATTTAAAGATCTACAACTTTCATGTTAATCACTTTTCCTGATTCTGCCTGTATTTTAATTCGTGGGTCCTCAAAGTACTACTTTTTATTTTCATCTAAAATTGATGTTTTGGAGATAGTTGCACTGTTTTAAATATAACTTCCTCATATAAACTCAGAATTGTATCATTCTTTTTAAATTAGATGGATAATTTCAGGGGCTACAACTTTTATGTTGATCACTTTGTCTGAATCAGAGTGAATAAGCGTTGCTTCTGAGTTCTCTGAAGTAACCTTTGGAGTTCTTTATTCTGCTTCAGAGAACTTTTAAGTAAACTTCAGAGTTCTTTATTCTTCTTTGGAGAACTTTGAAGTGAACTTCAGAGTTTTTTATTCTGCTTTGGAGAAGTTTGAAGTAAACTTTAGAGTTCTTTATTTTGCTTTGGAGAACTTTGAAGTGAACTTCGGAGTTTTTTATTCTGCTTTGGAGAAGTTTGAAGTAAACTTCAGAGTTCTTTATTCTGCTTCGGAGAACTTTATGTTCCAAAGCAGTTTTAGTAGAATTATCATAACTTTCTCATATGAACTCAAAATTGAGTAATTTTTATTGTGTTGGATAGATAATTTCATGATCTACAACTTTTATATTAATCACTTTTCTTTATTCTACTTGTATTTTGAGTTGTGGGCCCTCAAAGTACCATCTTTTATTTTCATCCGAAATTGATGTTTCGAAGATCTTTGGAGAGAGTTGCACTATTTTAGATGTAGCTTCCTCATATGAACTCAGAATTGTACCATCTTTTTGAATTGAATAGATAATTTTAGGGGCTACAACTTTTATATTGATCACTTTGTTTGAATCATCCATCTTCACTTAACAGAGTTTAATATGTAAAATGAAACTAAAAATTACAAAAGATGTTACTTTAAAGCAATTTTTGGGACTGAGTGAGGCATATTTGAAAAATATGTTCAACATAAAAGTTTTATCCTTTGTTCTTAACTTTTTAATATATCAAGAATCATATTATTCTGAATTTATATAAGAAATTTATGATTAAAATAGTGCAACTATCTGTAAAACTTCACATTCATTTGCTATTTCATCTGATAGAAGACATCATTTTGAAGGTTCGCAACTCATATAAGATGGATGATTCAGACAAAGTGATCAACATAAAAGTTGTATCCCCTAAAATTATATATCTAATGCAAAAAGAATGGTATAATTTTGAGTTCATATGAGGAAGTTACATCTAAAATAGTGCAATTATCTCAAAAAATCTCCGAAACATCAATTTCGGATGAAAACAAAAGGTGGTACTTTGAGGGCCCATGACTCAAAATACAAATGCAATCAGGAAAAGTGATTAACATTAAAGTTATGAATATTGAAATTATCTATTCAAACCAATAAAAATTACTTAATTTTGAGCTTTTATGAGAAAGTTATAATAATTCTACTAAAATTACTCTTGAACATAAAGTTCTCTAAAGCAGAATAAAGAACTTCAAAGTTTACTTCAAAGTTTTGCGAAGCAGAATAAAGAACTCCAAAGTTCACTTCAAAGTTCTCTAAAGTAGAATAAAGAACTCCAAAGGTCACTTCAGAGAACTCTGAAGTAACGCTTATTCACTCCGAAGCAAGCTTCAGAGAACTCTGAAGTAGGAATTCAAATTCCTATTCAATTTGCAGTGCATCCACAATAAGAAACAAAGTTTGAAATCAAACTTAGTTATTTTTCCATGCACCAGATGTTGCTATCCAAACTACCGGTAGCAATATATTTTTAGTAATGGAGTTCCAAATGATCAGTAATTGCAATTATCTGAGTTATTTTTGGAAGTAAGATTTTTTGCATACATTGATGAATTTTTAAAAAATTTTGAAATGCATAAAATGTTGTAATATTTGAAAGGGGTCTTTTAGAAGGGTTTTTGGCATATGATGTCATCATTATCGAGAAGGTGCCATAAGGAAGGTGTGGGAAGAATGCTGGTAAATGGCTGCTGCTGGGGAGGTTTGGGAAGAGAGTAGATTTAGGGCATCATGAAAAGTCAGGTACTCGTATATCTCCTTTGGGGTGTTTTGGTCATGCAAATTTTGAATTTTGCCGTCTAACGCCCGCCGATGGTGTCAAGCACAAATTTGGAAACGAGATATAAAGCCTAGGCACTAATTTGGGAAAACAAAAGGTTGGGCACTGAAACGGGATTGTCAACAAAACATGGGCACTGATTTGGAAAAAACTCTTTTTTAGGCACGACCTTAGTGTTATGATCCCAGAAGTGTGTCCTTTATTCACCAAATGTTGTTACAGTTGAAGTAATTTTAACAAAACACCCTCAAAAGCCATCTCCATGTCTAGTCCAAGCCTCTTCTTCTTCCTCCTTAAAACCACTTTCATTCTCCTACTCCACAAATGCTACTGGTGGCACACAACACCAATGACACCTCATAATAACAGCAGCAACAAGTTTAGCTAGTAAACTATGAGATTTGGAAATGGGTTCCATCATTTCCCCCTACCATCCATCTTCTGCACTAAATGTCGGCTACTAGTAGTACTTCCCGTCACCAAGAATGACAGCCATTGTTGCCAACAAAGTTCAGTTGCCTCCTGCCTAGTTGGACGTGAATGCTTATCCCTGTACTAAGGGTGGAGATTTTTTTACATTTAAAGGATGACAAAGACAAAGTGTCACGCCCCACCATGGGGTCTATACATTTTACCATTATCTTATAATTTTTTCATTTATTAGAGAATATTTTGCTAAAATCTGCGGAGTCTACCATGAAATATAAGTTTATATATCTATACAAGTATTTATCAAACAAAATAAAGCAATGACATAAACTCTAAAACACACCCATAGTTGCTCGAGACCAAAACGAATCATGATGACAATATGTATTACTGAGATCATACAAACGCATATACAATATCATAAATAATTTGTTATGACATGTCAATACATTCTTTTATACATAATATGGAACCTTTTAGATACAATCATGTTAATACATTACGAAATTATAATTCCAAATCCATTAAAATTTTTAGTTTTATATATTATCATATGCACAGGTATAGATCTTGATATTTCAAGGGAGTCTTTGCCAGATTTTAGGCAAAATATTTCTCTTAAAAATAGAAAAATTATAGGGTAATGTGAAAATGCATAGGCCCAAATGTGGGGCATTACACTTACCTTCTTTGATCTAGCCATGGTAGCATATGGGACTGGGGTAGATAATATAGGCTTGGTGTGGAAAGATAAAGAGGTCAATTGGTATAGGTTTGATGATGAGAAATAACTATTTGCTGAAAATAGGAGAGTGATTGGGTTTACAATGAATGTGAATTCAAATTCAACAAGAAAAAGAGAGCGAAGCCTCATAAATGATATTCAGAGCGAGGGAAGACGACTTTCAAATGATATGAAATAAAATTTTGACATTTTAAACAATGAGAATGGGTTTCAGACATTAGGTAGAAGTTCAGATAGGCTAAAGTTACAACTTCAGATGATAGACTTATGTTTCAAAATGTTCAAAATGGAATGAAGTGCAAGCTTTAGATGTTGTGAAGTGTGGTTTCACAACATCTAAAAGTTAGAAGAGCTTCACAAGATTAAGTTTAAGTTAGAAGAGCTTCAGAAGATTAAGTTTAAGTGCTGAAAACTTTAAAATAACGTCTAAAATATTTTTATGTATCACAATATTTCATAGCGTAATTGCAAATGGAAAATGCAGGGTGTATTCTTATGCATTCACATCGGTCATTCCTAATTCTCTCCTTATATTACAAAAATTTTCTAATGGTAATGGCCTAGTAAAAATATCAGCAAGTTGAGCATTCATAGATACATATTCTAAACATATATCATGCTTTTCTATATGATCTCTAATAAAATGATGCCTAATGTCTATATGCTTGGTGCGAGAATATAAAACAAGATTTTTTGTCAAGCAAATGATACTGGTGTTGTCACACCTTATAGGAATATCCCTATAATATCAAGTCATAATTCAGAAGTTGTTTCTTCATCCAAAGTAATTGTGCACAACAACTTACTACTGTAATATATTCAGCTTCTGTAATAGAGAGAGCAACACTAGTTTGCTTCCTAGAGAACCATGAAACTAAACTATTTTCTAGAAATTAATATGTTCCACTAGTGTTAGTCCTATCAACTTTATATCATCCAAAATCAGTGTCTGAATATCCAACCAATTCAAAACCAGTTCTTTTTGGATAACAGAGCCCTAGACTTAGTGTATCAACTAAATACTTAAAAATTTATTTTACTGTAGATAGGTGTGACTCTTTTAGACTAGACTGAAATCTAGTACATAAACATACATTGAATAGAATATCAAGTCTAGGTACAGTCAAGTGAAGAAGTAAACTAATCATACTATGATACAATTTCTGATGTACAGGTTTACCCTTCTCATCCCTTTCTAGTTTTGTTAAAGTGGTTATTAGAGTGTTTGCAGCTTTGACTTCTTTCATTTTGAACTTCTTGAGCATGTCTCTTATATACTTGGATTTATATATGTAGTTTTCATCTTCTTTTTGCTCAATTTGCAATCCAAGGAAGTAATTCAGCTCTCCCATCATGCTCATTTCTAATTTGACCTGCATTATTCTTGAAAAATCTTGACATAAAGTTTCATTAGTTGCATTGAATATAATATCATCTACATAAACTTCAACGATCAAGATATCTGTGCCAACATTTTTTATGAATAATGTAGTTTTAACTTTTCCTATCTTGAAATGATGATCACTCAAAAATTTGCTCAGTTTCATACTAAGTTCTTGGAATTTGCCTTAGTCTATAGAGTGCTTTGGTGAGTTTGTATACATGGTCAGGTTGATCATCACTTTCAAAACTAGGAGGTTGCTCTACATATACTTCCTCATTTAGATACCCATTTAGGAATGCACTCTTTGTATCTATTTAAAATAGTCTAAAATTCTTATAGGATGCAAAAGTAAGTGACATCCTACTAATTTCTAATATTGCTATAGGGGCATAAGATTCTTTAAAATCAATTCTCTCTTTTAGGGAATACACCTTAGCAACCAATCTTGTTTTATTTCTGATAACAAGTCTACTTTCATTCAGTTTATTTCTAAATACCCACTTAGTTTCAATTACATCAATGTTTTTAGGTCTTGAAACTAATTCCCAGACTTCATTTCATTCAAAATGGTTTAGCTCCTCTTACATTGCAATGATCCAGTTTTCATTACTTAGAGCTTGATCAATGCAAGTGGGCTCTATGTTAGAAATCAAAGCATAATGGTCATAAATGTTCTGTATGGATTGTCTTGTCCTAAACCCATCATAGATATCACTTATGACTTGATCTCTAAGATGGGTACTTATGAACTTTAAATTAGTAGGAGGTTGATGGGGAATAGTACCTGTACTTATCTCCTCTTCATTATTTGAATCTTTTTTATCATCGTGCCTTGAAGTGCCTTCTCCCCCTTGATTTTGTAATTGCAACTTCTTCATTCTCTTTGTAACTTCATCTAATCACTATCAAACTCCTTTCTTAAGGTTAAACCAGTTTCATCAAACTTAACATGCACAACTCCTCTACAACATGAGCTTTCTTATTGAAAACTCTAAATGCTCTATTATTAGAAGAGTAAACAAGAAAGATAGCTTGATCACTTTTTGGATCAAACTTTCCAAGGTTATCTTTACCATTGTTTAGCACATAGCATGAGCAACCAAAAGAATGGAGAGAAAAGATGTTGGGTTTTTTCCTTTCCAAATCTCATAGGAAATTTTCTTTAGAATTGCTTTAATGGTAACTCAGTTTAGCACATGGCAAGCTGTGTTAACTGCTTCTCCCCAAAACTTTTTAGATAATTTACTCTCACTCAACGTAGTTCTTGCCATTTTCTGAATTGTCCAATTATTTTTTTCACAACTCTATTTTGTTGAGAAATTCTAGGGGATGAGAAATTATGATGAATTCTTTTTTTCTCACAATAGTAAATAAATTTTCTATTTTCAAATTCACCACTATGGTCACTTCGAATAGAAACAATTGGCATTTGCTTCTCATTTTTACAAGCTTTGAAAAGTAGAGAACATAGAAAATGTTTCATCTTTGCTGGCTAATAGGATTACCCATGTGAACCTAGAGTAGTCATCTATGATGACATACACATATAATTTTCCACTAAAGCTAATAATGTTTGATAGTCCAAATAAATCCATATATAATAACTCTAGTGGTCTAGATGTAGATACTTTATTTTTGGGAGAAAAGTATGCTTTGATCTGTTTTAACATTTGACAAGCTTTACTAATACGATTCTTATCATATTTTAGCTTGGACAGACCATTTACAAGATTTTTCTTCCACAAAGATTTGATATTGGACATATTGATGTGTCTCATTCTCTTATGCCACAACCATGGATCATCATTAATAGCAATTAGGCATTTTCCTATAATTTCATCTAGATGAACTAGATATATATTACCATGCCTCTTTCCACTGAATAATAGACTATCATCTACATTAAATACATTACATGTTGATGATTCAAATACAACTTTATAACCTTGTTATATAATTGGCTAATGCTTAGTAAGTTATGCTTAAGTTCATCTACATATAATACATCCTCTATGCATGCATTGAATAAAACAAAAATTTTAACTATACCCTTAATGAAGCTTTTATCATTGTTATCAAATGCAATTGTCCCTCCATTTATGGGCTTTAGTGCCTTGAAGAGATTCTTACTCCCAATCATGTGTCTTAAGCATCCACTTTCCATGAACCAGGAATTTCCAAATATTGCTTTGAGACTTATTTGCATTCACAAAATAAAATACTCTTTTTACCTCTTTGTTACCTAAATAGTGGGTCCAATTGTGTTAGTAGATCTCTGTGTGTGTTTGTGTGTGAAAATATTGTGCACTATCCTTGGGTCTCCACTTTAATCTTGCACCTTTTCCTTGGATCTTCCATGCATAGCAATCCTATACTTTTTGTCCTTCTCTATTATAGAAATGACATGTGTTGGAGACTCTACTTGGTGCATTGTATGTTATTAGTTTTTTTTATCTAAGAATGTCCTATGAACCTTCTAATGTTAGGACAATTCCCTCTCTCTTCCATGAGGTTCATACCCTTGGACCATCCACTAAATTTTTTATTTTCTTTTGGCTCATGACCACTTGATTGTTCACATCCAAGTCCTCTTTTGTTGTTTTGCTCAGTCATATGCAAGAACTTGGTTATTGATTTTACTAGGTTAGAGAATTTGTTTAACACACTATTTAATATTTCTATCTGCTTTTTAGACTTCTCACTTCCTTTTACAAAGATAGATTCCTTTCTGCTATAATAACATTTACTTTGACAGTAGCATCAAACTATCTCTTCTTTTAGGTGAATTTTTGTCCAAGAATTTCAAACTCACTAAAAAAATAGTTATTTGATTACTACAACTCATCAAGCTCATTACATTTGGTACAACTACTGGTAGATCTTAAGGAATTAAAGGTGTAAGTGTAGTAAGAATTTACCTCAGTCTCCAATTCATTTGTGTATTTTTCTAATTTATCTTTGGTGGAGAGCTAGTTTGTAAACTCATTCTCTACTTAATCCATGTAGCAAATTCTTGCCAGGTTTCCAACTTTTTTATTTTCTCTCCTGCTTGATTTTATATTGGAGGAATCTTCATCATTGACATACATTCCTCTGGCTTAATTTCTTGATGGTCTCTTGAATTGTTTCTCTATTCCGTTCTTTTTTTTCTATCTTCTTTTCATTCAGATCTACTCTTTCTTCATTTGGACATGCTGCAATCATGTGTCCAACTCCTCCACATTTATAACATCTTGGCAGGATTCTTTTTCTTTCACTCCTCTTTTATTCTTACCTAGGCTATGTTTTGAAGGTGTTGCCTCTTACAAATCTTCTAAAGTTTCTAGCTAACATAGCTACTTCATCTTTTGAGTGTGAAGTTGACTCATTGTTGCTTTCTTTTGATGCTTTGATAGCCATTATTTTCTTCTATTTGACTAACTCTTCTCTCTTTCTCTTGATTAGCTCATGGGGCATCAAATAGCTAATGAGATCATCGACTTTGAGCATGTTCAAATCCTTTACCTCCTCTATAGTTATGATCTTTTGGTTCCAGGACTCGGGTAGTGCTCTCAAAATTTTCATTACTTAGAGTTGGAAATTTCTCTTTACAAACTTTTAAGAGCATTAGTAATTTTTGAAAATCGAGCATACATATCAGAAATGTTCTCTCCTTCTCTCATCCTAAAGTTCTCTAATTCTCATGTAAGAATGTTCCTCTTGGTCCTTTTGACCTAGGAGGAACCTTCATAGATAGACATCAAGAAGGGAGGGGTGAATTGGGTTGCTAAAAATTTTTACTTAAACCCCTTAAAGGATTAAACTCCCCTTTAGCAATTTAATGAAAACAATGCAAGCAATCAATAATCAGACAAAGATTTTTATAGTGATTCAAGTCAAATACTCTACTCCACTCTTCCAAGCACTCTCCTCTAGTGACTCGGGTTCCACTATCTTACTATAGCAGAAATACAACCAGTGCACTCAGAACTTTTCTTGATTCCAGCTCAAAGGGGCATAACAATCGAGTGTCTCTGAACTATTCTAGATTCCAGCTTTAGGGGATGTGAATACATGTAACTACTAGCAGTGAGACACGCTTAAATAGACCAATACAGCTCTTCTTGAGTCATCTCCAAAACTAGCTCAAGGTAATCACAAAAATACAAATTAAAAAATAAATACACTTTACAGAGTATTTCATTAAAAACACAAGAAAAGTATTTCAGAAGCTTTAGATATATAAGTGATTGTTCATGCCAGAAGTTATTAAGAGCCTTAATGAATGTAGTAGAAGGCTGTTGTACGAAGGGTTTGAGTTGCTCTTTTTGTAAGTGGAAGAATGACGGTTACAACTGAGTAAAATGCAATAGTTCTCCTTCTCATTTCAGCTTTACTTCTCTTATACCAGCTTTGAATTCCAGTCGTTGGAGGTAGGTGAGCTTCATTAAATGCAGAAGAATGTTTGAACTTTCTCCCATTGAAATCTGCCATTTTCTAGTTGGGTTTGCAGCTGTGAAAGCTTACAATGCCATCTTTGCCATAGATGGAAGCTTGGCATTTCAGATCGTCTGAAGTAATGTATTCAGCATGTCTGGAATGCCTTCAGCTTTGGGAGACATGTTGCTTCAATTTTTTTTCATGGCTTCAAAATGTATAAAGTTAAGTCGTTGTCACTTCGAATGATGTTGCTTCATCTGAAGTTAAGATTTTGGAATATCTTAAGAGACGGACAGTGCTGACGACTTGAAATTGTGCTCCTTCTGAAATGATTCACAATGTCTAAACCAACATGTTTGTTAGGTTTATTATGATTTTGATGATAACAAAACTTATATTAAGATGAAATAATATGTGCCTGAACTAATATATACATGATTATGACTTAATGATTATTGTTAGGAAAATTTAACATTTGATAAGTGTTATTTAATAATATGAAATATATGCATGATCATAAAAGTTTAAATCATACGAACATACAATCATCTTTAATATAGTGATGCATCTAATTCTGATTATTATGTATACTGAATTATATGATTCGCATTGTGCTTTATTGAGATATCATATTATGTGCTTGAATGAAAATGAATATTATCCTTGCTCCACAATATGTGCAAAATACAAGGATAAATATATTTTACCAAAATGATATATATTTTAAAACTAATAATGTAACAAGTGCAGAAAATTTTTAAGTACAAAACTGCAATCTGCTATATCAAACATTTGCTACATTAAGAGGAATTAAATTGCTAGAAATATGAAGATCATGGAAGAAGAGGAGAAAGAAGGCAGAGGATTCGAAGATGAGCTATAAGGAGCTTGCTTTATATGTAAATTCTAATAAGAAATCTCTTTAGATAAATGCAATATAATGGCAGAAATAGTTGAAAATAAAGTCATGATTAGAGAGCTTAAACTTTGGACTATCCATTAGCCAGAAGAAAGAATTTGTCTAAGGAAAAGAAGGCAAGATGTAAAGACAAAGTAGAAATAATTTCACCTAAGCGAAGATAGACAAATTAAGAATGAAGTAAGTAGGAAGTTGCAAAAATGAACTCATTCAGTTGCTTAGACAAATGCAGAACAAGAAATTCAACTTCATCTACGACATCAAAAATTCATCCATAACTAATTACGGACAAAGTAAAAGATGAAGTGGAAGTGACACAATAAAGCTATATAGAAAACGTAGGACCAAGTGGACTTTAATGCATAAACACATTTGTCTATAACTTACTACAAACAAATCTAAAGATGAAGTGCAAAGCCTAATTTGTCCAAGATGAAGGACAGAGGAATTTGTCTAAGACAATCTAGTTCGACTTCATCTGCACCACCGAAGTTCGCCTATTATTTTCTACAAGATGAATATTCAACAGAAGAAGAACACCTTACTTCTTCTGATTAACGAAGGCAAAGCTGAATTTGTCTATAGACTAGTTTGACTTTGTCTATGGTGCCAGAATTTGTCTATTACTTACTACAGACAAATTACATTCACGAAGGATCGACTGATAAACAAAGCTCATAGGCGAATTTGTTTGAGACTTATAACAGATAAATATAGACAGAAAGAAGTCGTGACTTATCCATGATTGATTGATTTATATGACTTATATCTAAATGGCATCTTCACTCGTGCTTTTATTATGTAGACTTGTTTCAGTCACCATTTCTAGCAATAAGCAGAGCTGTAGGTTTTCCAGTTGTATCGAGTCAAAATAAGAAAATAGATTTTAACAATAGCTCATCTTCCTCTCTGTAGAAGAACAACATTACAATAGCTCAAGAAGAATCATAAGGCATACACTCCATTGGTAGAATCACAACGGTCTTCTACATTCAAAGCTACTCTCATTCTTGCATCCATCCCAATCTTCTCCTTTACAATAGTCAAGATTCTGAAGGTCCTTTTAAGGAGATGAGTTGGAAGATTCAAAGGTGGTGAAGGAAGACATTTTAAATGAGCTTAACCTTATGCAAATCCTTCTACCCATGATCAAGAGCTTAAACAGTCATCTATTCTTTATGAGCTTTAATCCGCAAATCTTTATGGCCATTGATTTAACATTTTGGAAAGATCTTTCTGTATTATTAGAGTTGCAAAAGATCTCATCTTCCCCTATGGTAAATGTAACCCTTTATAAAAGTGTATTATTTTTCTTACTATAATTACACAACCAAATTACATCTACAAATCATTATACCACAAGGAAAATGTCTTCAGATCTTACCTTTTAGTCCCAACTCACAGTTGGGATTCGTTACCTACCTGTTAGCTAAAAATTGAAATAAAAAGGTATGAGCCCTAGGCAAACTTAGTAAGTAGGAAAAGATTAAAGTAATACTTAATAAAAAAAATAGCATATTCAAAATCAAAACAGGAATAAACACATGATAATGTAATCATGAACCTATAACCATAAGGTTCAAGTTCTCATTATCTCAAGATAGCATCCTACGCTATCGAGGCATAAATTATTCTGTTTGTGGGGGGAATAATATCTCATACCTGAGCCATTTAGGCACAACATAACAAGTCTAGGCCACCTCTCATTACATCTCTAAGCCGCTCTGGGCACATTATCAATGTGTCATTTAGGCACAACCTATCATGACTATGTCATCCAAGCATAAAATGTAGTTGTTATAACGATGCCGTCTTAGCATTTCACAATATATTCATGCACTTTTAATAACAAAAAACTTAGCTATGATACCACTATACAATTTCATGGAATACTTCCCATTCCATCAAAATAACAAGCTTTTCGGATATTCATGATCCCCATCTATACACACCTTCTTCTATCATTAACATTGTGACAAGTATGGAATATTCTCTATCTCTCTTACCTAGACATCCATAGCACATGTGCATATTAGAAAGAAACACTAATCATTATAACCAAGGGATACTCGCTATCCCCAACATTTCACATAAGTGCACACATATTACAACCATCAATCCACACATTCATATATACAAGCAAGTATGTATCAATTCTACAATCAAGTATGCCAAGCATGCCCGTATACAAGCAAATGGGATATTCATTATCCCTAATCATACATCCAGCATAAAGAAAATGCTTACTTACCTTAAGGAAGAAAAATTTAGTAAGCTTTCAATCGCAGCCTTTAATTCAATTGTTTAGATTCAACATCCTTGCCCCATAGATTCTACATACATAGCAATTCAGTTACACATAGTTTTCCACTAAAACATTTCATCATGCATTTTATGGGCATAGTTTAAACTTCCAACTTCTATAATGATGTAGCAATCTATTGACTTTCTCAACATCATACAATTCATGTTTAAAATCTTTAACCTCAAAACAACTTAGTTAACAATTAATTATGCTCCAAATTACTTAATTCCTCAACCCATTTTATTAAGATTTTAGGGTTACACTCATACCCTTTTATAGACGACTTATTTTTCATTGAGGCATTCCTTAAACATTTCATATGCATCAATCCAATTGTCTAATTTTTAGAAAATATAATAGTTAGATAAAATTTCAGCACAGTGTGACACTTCCCACATCGGAAAGCCTAGGACGGAAGTCCTGGGCTATAAGTGGAGGTCTTGGATAGTCCATCGAGGCGCCTTTTGGGGAGGCCCCGAGGGGATAGTCC
>JAYJMB010003828.1:1701-13636 GCA_036873735.1 Pouteria campechiana
CAACCTTGTTGCCCATTATGATATTTTAATTAAATCAAAATTAATTATATTATTTATTTTTGTACACTTAATTAAATCATATTAATTAAAACTCAAACTTATCAAGCAATAAAAACTCTTTATAGCAGCATATTTTAACATGTTTTTAGAATAATTTGCCTAAGTTCCTAACAAGGATGAATTTGGGATCATAGTTAAGCATATGGAAATAAATATAATAGTTGGTTTTAGGCTCAAACAATATGGTTACATGGAAATTTTCATGGAAACAATGTCACTCGAATATTTCCTCCGTCGAGCTAAATTAGATTGATTGCTAGAATATGAGAAGTTTCAAAAAGATCTTCCACGGTATATGCTATTGAGAGAGTGATGTAACTCGGTGCATTGGAGCATCTTAGTGCAGTGCATTGGACTGTTTCTCAACTTGAACTTGGAAAAATGAAGGAAGGCTGAAAGACCAAGTAAAATTCAAGAGGAAAGGTTCAAATGGAAATGGCCCCACAAAGCCTAGATATGTTTCTATTGCAGGGGTCGACGACAGCAAGAGAAGGGACCACAAGGCATTCCCTCCAAAGCCTGCAAGCCACTCTGGCAATGGCAATGCATGATGCTCGGGTTTGCTGGCATTAATTGGCATGCGTGGCCAGCAAATAAGTCAAAGTTAAAGCATCCAAAATTTGGGCCCCAGTTTAGATATTTCATAAGCCAAACCTTATTTAATACAATTTATCTACATAGCTGTCACATTTCTAGATACCTAAGTGGACAGAGCGTGGCATGACCTTATAATATATTGTAGAGCTTTATGAAAATGGTTGCAACAAGTCACGCAACAATCCATTTCCAACTTGCTTTTAGGACGAAAAAATAAAAATAAATAAGCGTTTGAAGTTTCCTGTGTTGTCATTCTTACGTGGATGCTTAAATGATCAGTGTACTTATCTTGATAGGATTAGAGTTTTAAATATAAAGGCCGCCACCTAAAAATATTGACTTATTCATCGTAACTTTATAATTTACTCTGTAGAGTACAAAATTGTGGCGGGCTATTGCTATTACGCATGAATGTAGCGATTAGAACTATTTTTCTTCCATTTTTCCACTCTATCAATCAACGCTCGGGAATATAGAATAATAGCATGATTTCCGCATTATATGTAGTTTAGTGCATGTGTTTTTAGGGTGTGCTTTGACGAGAGATTTCCAGTGGCATTCATTTACGTGTAACATTTTTTTCCTTTTTCTCATAGAAATATATTATTTATTTTTATTAAAATTAGGTCTATTTTATTCATATTCATTAAGATTTTAATAGTATTTTGCTTCAGATTACATCATCAATTTCACTCCTCGAAATTATCAAGATTTGCCTCAGTTGAAAGGAGTCCTTAAAGCGTATTTGTTCAGTAGGGATTCAAAACTTTTCATAAAAAAATATAATACTTATCTACTCTAACAACTAATTTTGTACAAAAGATATATATACACACACACATATGTATATATATCTTTATTTACTTTTTGTCTAATATTCTCCTTTAACCTGCTAACTTCATTTTCTATCCATTTCTATTAAAAGTTGCTATTTCTTCCCTTCCAAATCCCCCCTAAAGAAACCACTGTAATTGTTAATCTCTGGTTTAACCAAAGAAAACTTAGAGCATGGCTAATTAAATCCCCAAAAATGATCATAAGGAAAACCTTAAAATGAATTTTTCTTTACGAAAATTTCCATTTTTTTGTGCAGTTTTTTATGAAAAGCGAATGTCACCTATTATTATCAAGAAAGAGGATATTGTAGGAGGGTTGGATGCTTAGAAAAAATGTCTTCTTTATCGTATCCATTTATTATCAATACTCTACTCTTTCTAATAATATTACTTTTCTGTTATTATTTATATTTTTAATTATCAATTTAATTTTTTTTGTCGTTATTTATTTTGCAGTTAAGATTTTTTTTTCTTTTTTCATGTTCTGATTCTTGAACCATTTTCTTCCCCTCTTCCAAGCATGAAAACACAGCAAGTTCTCCAGTTTAATTCCACAACCAATCTCGTAAAAATAACCCAAAAAATGTAGCCGGCTTAAAGAGTCCAGGGTCTCAGAGCAAAGTCTTTGGTGCACAATGGCCGTTTTGACATTAGTTGCCACTTGCCGGGAACCAAATTCCACCGTGACACGTCAGCATGTCATGTCATTGTCCACCTCTTTGCTTAATTTTGGATTAAAAGCTGTGAATCGTGAATAGACGACGGACAAAGGAAAGTGACGCGGAATCAACTAAAGCATCTGATGACGTGCAGTGGGCCATTGGCCGACAGAGACCGGAAGGAAAACCACTCCCTCCTTCGTAATATCCCACCAGCACCCTCCGATCGGATGCCAAGTGCTAGGCCTGCGTATCCTAATTGTTCAATCGAGCTCAAAAGCCAAGTGGTAGGCTTACATGTCCTAATTGTCCAATCGAGATCCTATCGATATGTGGCGTTTTTATATCTATCCTTTTGATTTTTTTTAGACGGTGACGTCTGTATGGCGACACTTACCATTGTCGATCAGTTTAGCAGCCTTGGCTACATACATTGGAATTGACCATGGGATGTGACGCTTGGTGAAATTGACTGTGGATGTGATCGAACACGCTAAACATGCCGTATGCACGACCCCTGTTAGCGTGCGTTATCCGTGTTTCGCGTCGTGGACGGGAGAATTCCGCTCGGCTGCCTACACGTCCCATCAGCCACGCCGTACCGGTGAGTTCTTAGTGAACAAACCACTAATTCTGCTGCTGCTTTTTTTCTTATTACCTATTGTTTTCCATCGTTAAATTAATCATTTTTTCATTTATAATTTTATTCGATATTTTTGTTTGAGCTATGTTTGCTCAATGAATATAATATTCTTGAACAGCCTAATTTTTTATGCTAGTAAAGTATGATGAATGATAAATTCATAATTTATCATATTTTAATACTTAAATTCATGTATTTTGGATTATCAATTAATATAATCTTATTAATTTATAATTTATATTTAATTAAATATCATACTTAATAAATTTAGTTTGTATTTCAAGTATCAAAACATGTTAAAACAGAGCCAAATATGACAAAACTGTCACTCAAAATAAATTTTTTTCCACTTACGAAAGCTTGTTTTGATATAGTATTCAACATAAAAGTTGTAAGCCTTTGAAATATGCATGATTTTGATATCAAATGAGAAACTAATAACCAAAATAATAAAATTACTCTAGTATTTCAGAAGTTCTAAAGACTTTCAAGTGCAAGTTCAAAACTTTAAAAGTTTTTTAGAGGTTGCGGATTATAGACATATTCTTGGCATTGCATCTTTTGGGGTCATGTTTAGAAGTTCTGAAAGTTTTTAGAAATAAGTATAGAGGAATAATTCAAGTTTCAAAGTCATGTTTAGAGGTTTTGAAATATTTTAGAGGTATATTAGATGAAGACTTCAAACTTCAAAGTTATGTAAACTATTCGGAAGTCATGTACATGATCAAGTTTTAGAAAGTATTTTTGGAGGTTTTCAAGCATTATCTAAAATCAAATTGTTTGATTTTTATGAGTAAGCTGTGTTGCAAATTTTAGAAGTTATTTTCTAAAGACGTGCGATAGTCAAGCTATTTTTAGAGGCAGATTTCTATACATAAGTGGTGTTGCAATTTGTGAGTAAATGTATTAAAACCCTACTTTGGAGATTATAAAAAAAGAGGTTCAGAATATTTTGTTGAGAGTTTCGCAAGAGAAGTGAAGCAATAGAGCAAGAGAGATGGCAGAATCAAATTCTGCAACGTGTCAAGTTTTATAAAAGGGAATTCTTTTATTTTTATCATAAACAAGTTTTCTTTTCCTAGAGTAATGATGTAACTCTCATTGATATTTTATGTTAATTTGGGATTGTTGGTTAATCAATTTAATTTTATCTTGTTTCATTCACTATGTTTATTGCAATCATTCAATCTATTAAAATGCTTGATCACCAGTTTTATGAATTATTATATTAATTATTTGAGACTTGGTTATGGTGGATATTTTATGCTAAACTATGTAAAAACTCTCTCAAATGAATGAATAGATAGTCATAGTAGACGCCTTATACTAAACTATTCTATTTGGTTTATTATAGTCTTTCTGATCTTAACAAATTTTAAACATTAATTACACAACATTTCATAAATAATTGGATGAGTGAAAATATTTAATTTAAACTCGAATGCCAAACAATAATAATTATGTTTTGGATAAAATGAGCTTAATATAACGAATTGAATCCAACATCCCAACGATATAATATATCAGTGAGTGATAAAATAGGATCCTTAGACTCTTTAAACTTATGAATTTTTCTTTACATGACTTCCTATTTATATTATTTTATTAAATCTTATAAGTTGATTTATTTAATTTCCATCCCATCTTGTTATTTTAGCATTGACTTAGTTTAAGTAACTAGATCTAATTGAATTAATTTCATTATTTCTTTGTAGAACTGACTCTTATTTTTATACGCTATACTGCCATCCCTTGTTTTTATACACTATACTACTGTAAACTCATGCACTTATGAGGAATTAGAAATTAACAATCAATGAGTCTTACGACTATTTTATAGAATCTTATTTGTAATTTAATTAGCATTTATCAATCATATAAAATTCCTTAAGCATGTTGTTACTTCTTCTACTCAACTTAACTTATATGCATAAATCTTTTTATCATTAAATCTACATGCTATAATTTGCCACTTTGGAGCTCTACTTATATATATATATTTAATAACTTTGTTTGTATTTTTATTGCTTGCATAATAATATTCTATATATTTAATTTAAGTTCAAATTAATATGAAATTATTAAATTGTAAAGCGTCCCACCATTCTATCTAGCTTTGAATTTATATTTTTCATAATTTTTTTTATATATAATGCAATTTCGTGATAAATTAAAATATTTAGAAAGAAAGAGAGTAATGGCTCATTTTATAAAGGAATACATCGAAGAAATCAATCCACTTTTCATTCGACTAAGCAAATGAGGGCTAATAAAAAAAATAAAAAATAATCCTTGAACGAAATTGAGAAACATAATTCCTTTCCTTTCCAACCTATCCCAGTTGATTGGATGCTTCATTCATTTCCTTCAGAAAGGGAAAGAGCCTGAACAAGCTCGTGCAAGAAATTGAGATGTATGCCAGCTTGTTGCTTGGACGGGTCCCAGCAGCCTTTCAATGAGTGGAAGCCACTTAAGATATCTTTAAATAAATAAACACAGAGCAGAGGATGAGATGGAAAATGCCTTGCATCGCCCTGCGCCGCCCATCGAGGCGTACGGAACGAGACTCGAAATCTTTCTTCCTCCGATTGCTCGAATCTGGCAGGCTGGCGGGGCCCAGTTGGCACCATCTTCCAATTGGCAAGAGGAGATTATTGCAACGTGGACTTTTTTTTTTTTTCTATTGGTTTCCGGGTCATATCTGCTCGCTTGATTCTATCTTCTCCCGACGCTTTTATAACTCTTTTGACTCGGAAGGCCGCGTTCCAACCGCGTACCATCGATATAATCTGGAGTGGGCCACCACTGATTACCTACCTCAGTACGGCATTTTTATTTTTTACGAAAGAATGTCATTGTCCGTAATATACATATATATATATATATATATTCGTATCAAGGGATGAATAAAGCTGTCCACCCGGCCAAATTTATTGACATGACGTTACCGACTTGGGTAGCCGTAGATGCACCGAAAGAAGTGGCGGTTGAATAATTAATGATGTAAAATAGATGTGAAAAAAGAAAGGAAAAAGCGAAATTTATATTAAAAAATATATAGATCAAATATTTTATATCAACAATAATGGAAGTTGTATCCACCATAAATTAAATAAAGATAGAGTAAATATATTATTAAAAATATATAATAATGTGAAAAATAAATTTAATATTGGAAATTGAATTTTAATGGAATAGAAAGCTGTACAAACTAATTTGGTGCATCTTTTTTACGAATCAGGCTTCTGCATCTTTTTTTTTAATTAAAAAAAGATTGAAATCCGAAAGTAATTTTTGCTTTATTTTTCGTAACGGTTAGCTTCACAATTCGTCACCTTCGAAATTAACACACACACGTAATAATAATGTCTTCGAAAGCCATTTGGACCTTAGCTTAGCTTAGTGATGCTATTTTTTTATCTGTACTGTAATTTTATACTAATATGATTAAAAAACGGGTCTCTATACACTTTTTCTGGAAAAGTAATAGACTCATAGATTAAAAATTACGAAATGATTTTTCTTGCTCGTACTTTATTATTATTATTATTTCAATTTTATATAAAATAATTTTAAGTGGCTCAAATCGATCTGAACAGATGGTTGAATCAGTTAAGCCAGAATCGAAAATAATAGACAGCGTTTTTGGTTTGATACAAAAAGGGTGCAAAAGCCTCATTTAAATGGGTATAAGAGCACATTTTTACCTTTTTATTATTTCACATGATATTTACCTATATTAATTATCCATAATAATTTTACTCTTTTTAATTATTACTTGCATTTTTAAAAAATTTTATTTATTTTATTCTTAGACATTATCTCCTGTCGTATGGAAATCATTCATGTTATATATGTATTTTTATAATGGAAGTAATGTGAAAAATGATTCTATGATAATGTTATCAAAAAAATTTCCATGCAAATGCTGGTTCTTTTGAGAATTGTGTACATTAAATTCAATTTCAGTCATCATGCTCAAAGTTATCTTTTTACTTGATATTTAAAAATTATCTGAAGTGGAAACTCGAGCAGGCCGGAAAATTCATCTTATTCAATAATAAATATGCATTCATCAGAACTATCTTTCTATTTGTAGCCCAGCAAATCTCTAATTGAGATTTTTTAAAAACTAATTAGGTTTGCAACGTAAAACATGATTAATAGACTGCATTTAAGCAATGATGGGGCCTAACGGACCATTTGTGTGAAAATTCCTATCGATAACATTACCATGAAATAATTTTTCCAGATATACTCCTTATCTTTCTCCTGTTTTGCAACAAGCCAAAGAAAGCCCAGATATTTTGGTTTTCGTACGGTTCTGATCAACTGATCTCCTTGGCCTTTTAGAAAAATCGAGAACACCCATTTACCATATGCTAAGTCACGGGCAGCAAACAAAGCAAGCAATTTCTTAAGAGGGAATGACATCAAAAGAATAAAATAAAATAAAAAGTGCGTCTGCTGCATCGTGCAGACGTTGGAACGGGAATGATGGGAGAAGATGCGAGACGCGTACCTGCCCACACTCAATACGCCTGATGCTGACTGCAAAATAAGCAGAAAGATGATCTCGTGGAATGATAGAGCCAGCTTTTCTTCTGCTTCCCCAATCTCTAAAGATCAAATGTGGCTGGTTCCCGTATCAAAGAAAGGATCGTCCGAATCAGAACCTCGAACACAATAGCTTAATAGGATAGGAATTGTGCAGTTAAATTGATTTATGTTTACCTCCAGGTTCGGCCCACCTTTTGATACGCTTTTTGGTGCTGAGAAGCAACGGATGCGCCGAGGAAAGGGAACACGTTGCTAGTTGCCTACAACCCTGCTGCCTGTCCGCAATATACTCGCTTATTCCACGAAATGGAACCCTCTTTATCTCATCCAGACCATATATATATATATATGGGCCAATACGGACAAGAATACCACAACGTGAGACCCGACCACTGACCCTTCCGTAGGAAATTCCATTGAACGGTACACAATAGTTAGAACAGCCAAAGATGGGCATAAAACTTCCCGTGGAGTGCAGCGTTATCAATGCCCCTGGTAGCCTGACCTGACAAAGGGGATACGGACCACATGCGCATGGAATTGTTTGCAGCGGTTTACTTGAAATACACAGATGCATGCAGCAAATGCCTACCTAAAATCAATGCCCTATTCTCGACGAGAATATCAGCCTACATCCTAAAGCTTTGTACACGTTCGATGCAGTCTGCCGCATGTGAACTTGTGCCGCGATTACTCGCTTCTAATACTGATGCGGACGATGACACCTACCTTTCACCTTTTCTGAACAATCTGACCGTTAAGCTCGCCCACAGCATCTTTTCCGGGGCATGTCTGCCATCCGCCACGTGTCGAAATATGATTCGTCAGTGGTTGGTAGCTATCCCACGAACGTGAGCCAGCATGTCGATGACGTGACGCGTCGTAGATTTTAATTTTCGATTTTTTGTCCCCGACCCCGATCTCCCGATTCTCCCCAGCCACCAGCTAACGGCCACGCACTCGGGTACTGCTCTCTGTCCTGCCATTTTTACAATTCGTGCCGCAATTACCATAATACCCCTGAAATTTTAATACAGCCGAATTGTCCAATCGAATCCCCGGGAAATTGCATGGTGTGGGGTAGTGTATGTGCGCCGAATGCATCGATATTCGTTGGTAACTCGTAAGGCAGATATTACTATAATCCGACCCGTTGGTTTATTACATGCCACCTTATTTGACTTAACTAAGCATTGATTTTTGGAGCTTTTCCAGTTTTACTGGCAACCTGAAACTCAGGAGAAAAGTACCATGCATAGTCAAGGTTTCAACTCGGCCTGTCTGGTTTGAATCCACCTGCCAAAACCAGCATCGCACACCTAGTGTGCACATGCATTTGTATATTTTCAGTCCTCACATGGCGAAATGGATGGCCTAGTCAGGAGAGCCAAAAAAAAAAAAAAATAGAAAAAACGGTGCAACGTGGATGCAACTTGGCAGCGGATGCCTTCTCTTCGAGGTGGGGTCAGTGGGCCCCATATTAGGTAATCCAGCTCATTGTGTCCGATGTATCTCGCCGTTGAGGTGGTGTGGCCCGCAACGGCTGAAATTTGAATTTTTGAAGTTTCACTTTAACGAGATGCTTGCTAGCACTTTACGAGTTCCACAACCTTCCTCCCCGCCTGCAGTGTTGATACTTCAAAAGTAACGCTTTTCATCATTTTAAACTTTCAGATCTACTCCTTTAATCTTTGTATTTTTAATTGAGAGATGATGAATTATTATTGTTATTATGCTAATATTGGTTTTTTATAAGTATTATATGAGCCCGAAAACATTAAATACTCGTATAAAAAAATTATAAAATTTACAAATTTCAAGGTTCATTTGCAAATAACTCTTTTCCAAATATTATATTGGTTAATTAGGTACATCAATGTTTGCCTTTCTTCGTTAGATTATCGCCTTTTCTAAGCATATATCTCCTTAAATTCATTGACATGAACTTTGGTGTATATGTTACATTACTTGTTTTTCACGAATTTTTTGCCAGGGTTGGCAAGAAATGCTGAGTACTTTGTTTAGTAAGGTCAGGTTTGAGTGCACTAGTCCACCTAAGGATATATTTTGTCTTTTAAGAATTAAATTCTATCGTAGCAAATTAAACATTAATATCAATGAGAAAGTTAAATGAGTTGAGAAGGAAATTAAGAAATACCCACTATTTATACTGGCCAGCCAAGTAGAAAATTTATTGACATATATAATCTAAAAATGTGGCCCACGTAATTATCCTACTGTCATATTTTCTTTAAATATCGAATAGATAAATATATGTATATATTACACTTAAATTATATATTAAATAATAAAATAATAAAAAAAGACAACTATTAATGGATAAGATATTATTCCAACGTGTTTATTAGTTTAACTCGAATGCAAGCTTTCTTTGTAAAATATTTAACATGAAAGTAAGAGGCAACAGACGGAATATCACACTTGTATGTTATAGAATTTATTTTTATGGTCATGAGACAGGCAAGCGTATTATTCTTCCTGATTGAAAGCCAGTATTCAAACATGACCATGTGCGGCGTCCGTGCTTTTCTCAGCGGAATCTGCGCCCATCAACGGCATTGCTGGGTCCTGCTGACAAAACAAGTACACCCCATCTCGACGCAGTTCGAAGCATCGTCATGGCAGTAGTTGCATGGCCAACGACATCTCACTACCAAGTGTTGCCACATGCCATCATCAAAGCCGCACTGCTCCAATCCTGCAGCGCCATTGTCTCCTCTCCTTGCGTCGGGTTCCAATTAGATTAGGAAAATGGACGGCTGTATATGGTGAGCTTTTTTGGTAAATTTCACATGGCTCCGCTTTACTACAACGAAGACCTTCAACTAACTCATCCTTAAAGGCGAGTTCGCCCAATGGATTTCGTATTTTTTAATCAACAATTAAGTGTTGGGCTATTTAACGTGTGGGCAAGCATCCTGCACGTGTGATTCGGTGGGTTCTGGCAATTCTAGAATACTAGCTTTTCCGGATATGTAAAATGGGTCCAGGACAGGGAAGGAAATGATGACATTCATGGTCAGGTATAAATTAGAGGGGCATTTTCAAATATACCCATATTTTTTTACCAGTAATTACAGTTTTTTCAATGCCTTTAAAACATTTATAAAAGTACTTGTGTTTTATTAAAATATTTAAAAAATATCAAAATTTTTAGTTTTTAAATTAATAAATTGCCTGCACGATTTTAAAAAAAAGTTTCTTGAATAAAATAATCATCCATTGAAAACTCCAATAAGATGTAACTGTATTACAAATCCTTGTTATAGAAATTTATGGTGATTTTTTTTAAATATTTCGATAAAGGAAAATGATTCAAAGGAATTGTTTGTTTTAAATTAAAGGAGCCTTTTATTTTTAATTCGTTTGGATGGTTAAAATAAAATAAAATTCAATCAAGTCATCTTACTTAACACTATTTTATTTACTCGATAATCTAAAAATTATATTTAAAATATTTAGATAGGCTAACATTTGGATAATTTAAAAGTTAATATCCATAATCCATTTTTTTTCTATGAAACCTATGAGGACATAATTATACATCCATGCATTTGAAAGCTTTTATTTCATATTAATTTATGATTTTATAAAGTTTTGTGGCTTTTGAGTATGTGCTTAGATTGATGTAAATAATTTTATTATTTTATATATCTTTAAATGGAGTTGCTTGCATAAAATTTTAATTAAAAGGATTTCACGTGTTCTACCTAAAGCGGTAATTATAAATGGAATAGTTGGAATGAATTTTCTCTAATTATTTTTTATTGGCTCAAAAAATAGGAAGATTTCTTTGGGATTTTAAAGAAATGCTTCCTTTGAACCATTTCCATTTGATAAATATAAATATTTGTAAGATTGTAATTGTGGATAGAATATGCGGCTATGTAAATGCCTGTAAAATAAATAAATATTCTTAAGAGTTAAAATTGACAAGCGGCTTTAAGAGCATGGTAAAATTGTTATGGACAATTAAAGATAAATAAATATAAAAAGATTAGTTTTATATTGCTTATACCTTTCTCGCACTGTTATTGAAGAGAGGGTGAGAGGCGGGCGACCATCTCACACCGTGGGACGTGTGTCCAAAATGAGCAGCAGCACAGTCCCCTTGTCCGAAAAAAATATGAGGCTGGGATGGTGATCAAGTAGCCCACACTTATATTGTGACTTGGATGTGGCTGGCTCAAAACTAGATAATCCCAACTTTTTAGATGTGGGAATGAGTAGGCGTGACAAGGTTTACTTCAGCCTGACAACAACCGTTTGGTATAAATGGCATTTTAAAATCCCATTAACCCTACGGAAATGGGTTGCTGCTTCCATTTACCACGAAACCCATGCCGCCAAACGCTGTCGGAATATTACATCATAGCTGGCAGGACTGAAATTCCTTTTCATGAACCGCAAAATCCTTGTTCCAGGAACATCTAGATCCAGCGTCCACCTCTCTGGTCATCGATGCACGGGCCTCATGTTTCCCAAAGATCGAATGACACACCGCTGTATGCAGTCATTAATGAGCCTTCCCGAAGTTCTGAGGTTCAGCTGGCTGTATC
>JAYJMB010003829.1:0-13629 GCA_036873735.1 Pouteria campechiana
TATATATATAGTCGCCGACTGGTGCCGCCAATGCCACCCTGCTGCCATGTAGCCATGCCTAGATCGATCTAGCACCACTAGCGTCGGTTTGGCGCTGTCGGTGCCACCTTGTTGGCTGGGTTTTTCCTCTAAAATTTTATGGATTTTCTCCACTTTATTCCATTTCTTTTTCATATTTTATAGACCATAATATTTTTCATATATTCTAACATTAAAGTATACATTCAATCCTCTTTTATATATCCTTAAAATACATCAAACATGATCCTCATAAAATAACAACTTATCCTCAATTTAACATTCATTCTTATATATAATGGAGCAAAATTTTACACTAAAGACAATTACAATGTATTGAAATACATCATTATTCAAAAATTAACATCATGGGTATTACAATTACAAACAAAGCAAACTCCTTGTAGCTCATCTCGAAGTCTCTATTTTCTTCTTTCATTTTTTCTGAAATGTAATCTTTAATTTAAATTTTCTAAAATGTAGCAGATGATTGAGGTAGTTGATAATAATTTTTCAATTAAAAATTTTCTATACTTGCTACATTGTTAGTTTTTAAATTTATCATAATATATTTATTCTCATATAATTGATGCATGTTATGGAGCGAGGATAACAAACATATTTATTTAGGCACATAATATGATAACTCAATAAAGCATAGTACAAACATACGATTCAACATATTAAAGAGTGATAATCAAGATTAAGTATATCATGAAGATTATATGATTGTATGCATGCGTTCTAAGCATAATTGTTCATGTTTCAAGCACTCATATTATTATGTCTTAATACAAGTTTTATTGTCTTCAAATCATATGCAATAATCCTAATAATCTTCCTCTTTTTGATGATGACAAAACTTGAAGACTTGTCACAATTTAAAGAATGTGCTAAGGATCTATTGATGAACTCCCCCTAAATAATTGAGATTTATAGTCTTTTAGAGTTTAACATTTTTGCTTGTTGATTTTAACGTTTATCATTATTCTTTTCTCTCATTTTTCTTTCTCACAAGTCTTTCTCACATTTTTCTTCCCCTTTTTGTCAAATAAAAAAGGTTCATTAAATATTTCATGGATCCTATTATCTATTCTTGTCTCCCGTTGTCTTGTTAAGATGTTTTCCCCCTATCTTATTGGGTCCCTCACAAAGCATAACCATGATCATGAGATAGAACAAGTTTTCATCAATATAAAGAGCAGATTCATGTTATGAGCAAGATTTAATCATTAGATAATTGTAATTAAAGTTTTAAAAATATGTAAACAACTTTCAAGCATATGTCTATTCATGTAACAAAATCATAATTATCATTTCGATTCAAAGGACACCATACCAATATTCAAAACAATTTCATGCATCATATTTATCAAGTTTTAATAAGCACAAATCATTAATGGTTATGATATGATAATGCATGATTCTAGTCTTTGTTGGGTCCTTGCTAGGTTCTTAATTCACGATTAGTTATCCCTTGTCCTTCTTAATGTATGTGCAGCTAATGCATTCTTCCTGTTGTCATTACCAAGATAGATGGTTAAGAAATTTAAATGATAGAATTAATATGTCTCTTGGAGAGAGTGTGACGCTTCGTATTCCCTATCGTGTTTAGAAAAGATCAGAACTAAGATGATGTTTCAGCAGATACTAGAGTGGTCATGGCATCGTCAAGTTTTCCTTCAAAGCAAGTTCAAAATATGGAAGACAAAGCACATTCGAAACGAATTCAATTACTTTACAAAAATATCAAGCAACTAAAGGAGGAATTGTTTCATGCTAGCGGCATGACTCCTCACTTTGATCATCTTTGTTATGCCTTGCCTTCCGAGGTGTGAACTTGGTCTCTTTTCTTCATTTTCACTATAATTTTCTCACTTTTAGGGTGGGGGTACTCAGATCCGATTCTATTATACCTCACCTAAGGCCTATATACTTCAATATTTACCCTACATTCTGCCAAAATTTTGGCAGAGTTTCCCTTGAAAATATCAATATCAATACCTAATATACATTAATCAAATAATTTCATAATATCAACATTCACAATTTCTAACATAAACCATCATCATACAATAATGACTTTAACCCTAATTTCACTCCTAAACCTACAATTGCCTAGGATCGAAACCTATCATGATGGCAATACAACTCAGGGGAATCATCATATAGATCTATTATAATTACACAACTAAATCCCTATGACATGCCAATATATTAATTTTACATCAATTGAAATCTTATTGAACTACATTTATATGGATACACAATTATCACTAAATCAATACAAAAGGGGTGATTACCCCACTCCATCATACCATCAGAATGTCTTCAGTCTTTCTCCAACTCACAGTTGGAATCTCCTACTTGACCTATTCACTAAAGATTTAAACAAGGAGTGAGTCTAGGCAATTAAGTAAGTAGGCAATTAAAATATGTGAGATAATAATCCACAAACAACATGTTCAAATCCTGGAACATGAGAAGCCAATAATCAACATTTAACTCAAATAACCATTCATTGATAATAGTACAGGGCAATACATAATTTATTCAATCCTAATCATGTTATCTCTGGATTCTCATTTCAATATCATTACAATTTCAATAATCCAATATACCCAATTTACTCATCCCTAATCATGGGAATCAACATCATTCAACAAATTCTTAGTATAATCATTATCCCCAGTCATTTACTTATTCTCATGAAACTACAACAAATCCAAATAAAATAATGTGATATTTGTTATCCCTAATCATTCATACATTAACACATCACATAATAACATTAATAAAATAAGTGCCCATAATCATGGGATATTCCTTATCCCAATCCTACTTCAACAACAATAATAAGAGAAGGCCTACTTACCATAATGAATTCCACTCTTACCATAATCAATTTCCATAGTTAGCCTTCACTTAATGCTCAGTTACCCTACACATAACATATACATAATTAAAGTTGTAATATTCAATAAGGATTCTAATATAACTTCATTAACTAGAAAGAATTCAACCAATAATATTATTATTCGATTGCACATCACTTTAATATCTCAAAGAATCTTCTTTTCTTACAATAATAATCTTATATATAGTATGATTAACACTTAAGTAACTCAATTATATCTCAAAACAACTTAATTATTCATTCCATCGCATTAAGGTTCTAGGGTTGTAATCAAACCCTCTTTCACATGATGTACTACTCCATCAACCATTTCATTAAAGTCTGACATGGAACTTTCCTTTCTATCCATACTCATTCATAATATAATAAACTTAATCTGTAAGTAACTATCAAGCAAGCCAATTATGCCGTTAATGCCATCAATTTGCTACCAAAATTCTATTTACACAAAAGCCTATTTTTAAATCTTTATTTCCTACAACATTCATCTTGTATATGGCATGATAACTACTTAAACATCTTTAAAATAATCTCAATCAAGCCTTTAATTTGCTTAATTTATGACTCATGTAACCCATACCGAAAAACCCAATTAGGTCATAATAAAAAATCTGATTTCACATGTCTAAATCACCCCATATAAGTCCTAAAATATTATAAGTCATGAATTACACATTTCCCCCATGGTGTTCATACCCAAATCATGAAATGCCCCTAATTTTCACTATTCACGCATGGGTATAAATCCTAATTTAGCGAAATCATGATTCCTTTTACTCAATTAAGTTTCAAAATAGAATAATACATGAATGAAACATTTTTTCTATGGTTTAACACCAAAATCTATCATTTTTCTCAATTTTCCACTATTCTAGACAATCTACAAAACCTAGCTAACATAAAAACCCAAATTCGGATGGGGGAAAAGTATCTTACCATGGAATCTAGGTGCATGTTCCATCCATGAATAAGAATCCAAGTTCAAAGCTCCCATTAGCTCCCTCCACTTGCAAGAAATCGGATCTTCTTCTATCTTCCACCATGAAAATGGCTAACACTCAAGTTTGATACCATCAGGAATAGATTAGATGCCTAAACAAAGTTATCTCCTCAAGAAATTGCATGAAAAATGAAGCAAATGGCTATGGTTTTTGAACCTAGGGCATGGGGAAAAAGTGAGAAACGGAATAGAAGAAAAATGAAAATGGAACGATGAAAAATCACAATGTCTTGTACTTATCCTGTTGATTGGTGCCACGATGCCAAAAGATGCTGAATGTCTACCAGTGCAATTTTGAAGTGGCACCATGGTGCTAAATTCTACTGCCCACTGCCCCTTGCCTATTTTTAAAGTGGCATTGCAACACCGATTTTTGTGGTCGCGACTCTAAACATGGCTATCCAAAATTTTTCTACTTTTTCCTTATTTTTCTCTTGTTCATTCCATCCATTTTTCTTAATTTATTAAATCATAAAATTTTTCACATAATGTGGCCTTAAAACACACAATTAATCCATTCCTTTATATCTCAAAATCATTTTTTTAATTCATCAAACTAACATTTCACATAAATTTTCTACACATTTAATACAATCCAATACAGGTTACTCCAAATTTAACATTTAAATAAAATTTTTAAAAATTTACCACATTTTTAACACCCTAGGTGTTACAGTCTTCTGTCCAAAGACTCTGTGGCTTATATGGAAGCCGTGGATCAAGGTGTTTGAGATAAAGTTGACTGTGGCCCATCATAAGATTGAGGAACTGGAAGTAGTTATAAAATCTCTGAAGGAGTAGATGGTTTTATTTTCTTTTGACTCTTTTAGTGGTTTGATAGTTTTCTGTTTGTGACCTTTGATATTTTATGTAAGCTTGTAACTCTGATATGTGTACTTTGACTATTTCTTTAAGGATTTTGTTCTATTTTCATTAGTTTCTAATTTCCCCCTTTTTTATTTTCTTTGATTGGTTCATTGCATCATGGCTTAGAGAGATGAGTATAATAACATATGAAGTTCATATATGTGATAAATTATTCTTATGCTATATAGGCAACATTCAAACATTAAATGCTTGCTACTGAAAGTTTTAAGATCACATAATTATCTATTAGATGTTTATCTTGATAGAACAACATAGATTCAAAAATATTATGTTTGTGATTCTAAGATTTTAGGACATTCTGATCTAGGATATTTCAAACAATGTTTTCAGTTTGATAACAAGGTTATGGTTTGACACAAGAGATTTATGGATAATATTCAAACATGGATAGTTTTTCATCAAAGTCATATCAATTAGTTTGTATCTTGAGTTATAGATCATACCACAACATTATAATAGGAAGTTTTTCTAAGAGCATTTCTTCTTTCTTTTAATTTCCTTGAATATATGAGATTTATCCTTAAATGATGAGAAGTGGTGTTCATATCAATTCTTTCTTCCATTCGATCTTCTTCATCTTCATTTACTTGGTAAAGTTAGTGCTTCATCTTAATGTTTCTTAGGGGTTGCTTATTTTATCCCAAGGTTTATCTTCATATCTTTTACTTTTAACTCATAACTACTTGGTCTCCTATTGAAATGTGAGGACCAGTTCTATATGCATATAGGTGCTTCATATTTCCTTGATATGCACTTATCAAGGACATTCAAGTTTATTCTTTTCTGAACATGGACTGGTCAGCCTAGAATTTCTTGTTCTTTCTTGCTATAATGATATGTTATTTTTCTATGTGGGTTGATGCCTCATATTATATCAATTCAGTCTATCCTTGACAATTTGACAAATGCTATTTCTAAGTTAATTTTTTTAGAATATGGACTGGTTTGCCTAGTATTGAAATGTATAACTTAATTTTTCTTCTTCTTAATACTAAGTCAATATGTTAAAGGTAATTTCTAGGTTAACATTTGGCAATATTATCTTCCCATTAAACATTCTTAACATTTCTTTTGGTATCTACAATTATTGCACTCTTTCTAGTGTTTTGGGAATTGTCGATCTTGGAGGCCATTGATGAGTAGTAGTTTGAGAGTTGAGGACCAAAAAAAATGTTTAAGGGATTTTGCGTTTAATTCTTTTAGATTATTGAAAGAATATGAACCTCAAATTTTGGTTTATATACATCCTTTTAAAACATTAAGGATTTGTTTAGGCGCCTGGGACTTCAGGCGGATCTACTTTTGATGAAAGATTTCCTTGAATTGTTTTTTGTTTTCAAATTTCTAGTTAGTAATTTTCACTTTTATTTCAACAATGAAATTAATTGAATCATTTACAGATACAATATGTTAAACAAATCATAAAAGTAACATGACAAGCATTTATCATTTTTAAGGCATCATAGTTATTGTGAGGTTAATATTTTAAGTGTTCACTTAACTTTTAAGTTTTTATTCAAGATATTTTATATTTAAGAGATCAAGTCTTACTGTAAGATCATTATAGAAGGAATGACTAGGAATGAAATTCCTATTCGAGGCCTTAAACTGAATTTCTCAAATAGGCTTAACTATGCCTTAGGACAATAATGATGTTAAAGATTGATTATTTTTATTAATTAATAGTTTTCAGATTAATTTAGCTCAAAGTAATGAATTCCTATCTATTCAAATCCAAAGTAGTTTAATCAGAGGCATCTAGAGTATATAGTAATGTAATGTATAGTCAAGTAAGACAACTTATCTCTTTTGGCACTTTCTTTCATGATTTTCTCATTTGAGCTCATAGATGATATTGTAAGTCTTGAATAGTCCTTTAGCTCCTGCTATTTGAAGTTATAGATGCTTCATTTGATGTTGTCCAGAATAGAATCTTGATATGTCCAATCCTTTTCTTATTGAACATACAGTTTTAAATAGCTTAATTTTGATGATGAACATTCTTAACCAACCATGTTTTGATGATGAAAAAAGACATAAGTGAAACATTGAGGTACTAATAATTCATTCTCAAGCATTTTACAGAAATATATTTTTAAACTTAACTTGAGAATAATCTTCATGATGATCAAAGGAAGAAACTAAGTAAATGCTCAAGAAATCTAAGTATATAAATTAAAAATATACTTAAAAGAAGAAAACGGAAAGTTTAAAGTTTTCAAGGAAGCTTTAGAGTCAACTTAGGGTTTAAATTTCATCCCTTTGGAGTTGCTCAAGCACTTCGGAGACAAGAAGTTAACTTTTTAGAACTATTAGAAAACTTCAGATACAAAGGAACAACCTTTTGGAATCACAAAGTGATAAGTATTGGATTAAGCAAAAATTTATCGGAGCCAAGAAAAACATCTTAGAGCCATTGGAGCACTTTGGAGGTAGAGAGGAATAATCAAAGTAATGATGTTACTTTGGAGTCATCCTCCATGATCTCGACGTAAGACACTGCTATCGTGCAACTTTGGAACCTCCGAAACACATCTTCGGTGCATCTGAAGAGACAACTGTAGAGTCCTGTAGGATGACTTAACTCAAGAGGGGTAGGGTGATTGGGTAAATAATTTTTTTTGCTTAACCCCTATTGAATCATTTCCCTTTTTTCGTGCTTGTATATGATGTGGTGTAAGATAAATAATAGAATAATAAAGTACAGAGAGATAAAACACACACATACATAGACAAGATAATTTTTATAGTAGTTCAGGACCCCGTCTCTACAAACACTTTTCCAAGAACATCAACTCATTGTACCTTGGGTTCCACTATATCTCATACAATGGAATACATAAGTGTCTCTAACACTTCTTCTGGATTCCAGCTCCAAGGGGCATAAACAAGTGTTCTCGATACTTCTTTTGGTTTTATGAGCTCACTAGGAAACTCACCCATTTCAAAGATCATAGGCAAACTTGGTAGTTTTCTCGAGCTCACTACCAACTCACTGGTTTTGAAGCTCACAAGAAAACTTAATGGTTTTCTAGAGATCACCAACAAGTCATTACAATATGGTTTATCAAGTTTACCACAAACTCTCTAATTTTTAGATTAACCAGAAAACTATTACATATTTAAGCATAGGGGAAGATATGGTCTCTCTTTCAACTCTAATAATATAGAAAGATCTTCCCAAAATGTACAAATAATGGCCATAAAGATTTATAGATTAAAACTCAAAAAGAATAGATGAAGGTTTAAGCTTTTGGTCATGGGTGGAAGGATTTGTATAAATTTGAGCACATTTGAAATGTGTTCCTTCACCACCACTGAATCATCCTTCCCTCTTCCCCTTAAATTGCTTCTTCATGTTGTCAACCGTTGGAAAAGATGGGAGTCGATCAATGCAAATACAAGAGCAGCATTGAATGAATAAGACTATTTGAATTTTCTGCCATTGAAGTCTAGATCTTTCTATTGTGTGTTGAGCTGATACAACATAGTTCAGAGAGGATGATGAGCTTTGATAAAAAGTGTTCCTCGTTTGACTCATCACAACATTGAAAGACTTGCAACACTACTTATTACTGAAAATGGTGATTGATGTACGTCTACACAATGACAGCTCAAGTGTAGATGCGATTTGTATGCATAGTCACATAAATCAATATTCCTTTGATAAGTCATGACTTATCTTTATCTACATTTGTCTGCTTTAAGTTGTAAATGAATTCTTCCTAAGTTTGTTTGTCAGTTGAACTTTCATAAGAATATTTGTAGCAGATGAACTTTGACATAGATGAAGTAACACTGACTGATAGACAAACACTTCCTTATCTACTATAATTCCTCAAGAAGATTTGTTTATTAATTGATCCTTCATGTATATGCTTTATCTATTAAAGATAATGGACTAACTTTGAATGGTGTTGATGAAGATGAGTTGATCGATCGGCAAACAGTTCCCTTAATTCGAACAGACAAAGTAGGATGTGCTCCTTTGTTCTTCGTTGTTTGTTGGAGGTGACAGATGAAGTTTACTTAGTCTTGCACTAACAGAAGAAGTATGATTTTCTTCTTTTATTCCTTATTATCTATTGAAGGTACCAGATGAAGCTCACTTCAATATGCTCGAACAGATGAAGTGTGGCATTTGTCTGATAGAAGTGATAGATGAAGTATGTTCTGCTTTATCTTTGATAGAATACTTTATACATCGCATTTGTCTATCATAGGTTGTAGATGATCATGCTTTGTCTGTTGTAGCCCAATTCGATCCAAGTAGCTTTTTGTTTATTCAGCTTTGTCTATGCTCTTTGTGTATCTTTTATTTCATCTTCCAGTTTGGCTGAACTTTGTTTGTTATAACAGACGACCTTTTAATCTGAAGATGAGGCAAAGTTCTTTAGCTTTTCTACACACTTCGAGCAACAGAAGGGGTTTGTTCTAGCAACCTCCTCAATTCTTTAATCTTGATTTGTCTTTCTTGGCTCAGCTGAAGTTGTATTCCCTTCTATATTGTCATTTTATCCTCAAACAAATCCAATCTTCTCACTTTTTGTATTGTTGTTTGGGCGGCAATTATGTTCTTTCTTCCTCTGTCTGAGTATTTGATGGAGCTTCTCCTTCTTTCTTTATCTTAAATAGGCTTTGTCTAGTTGGTGTAGATAGTTTGAATGTCTTGAACAATTTTATGCTTCTTCGACCATGGCTTCATCTTCAACTTCTTTGTCTGCCAAGCCTTGAGTTGCTTCTTCATCCTTGTGCTTTATTGTGGATAGACACTGATCAGATCAAGTATAAGTAGTCCAATTTTCTCAAACATAATTTAAGCACTCTAATCATAGCTTCTTCTTTAACTTCTTATTTTGCATTTGTCTATTGATATTTTCTTGTTGAGGTGGACAGACAATGTAAACTCATTATAGCACATCTTTGAAGCCTTGTTTTTCTCCTATGCTTTTATTCGTGGAAGCTTCAACTGCAACAAGACAACCTTTCTTGTTGCTTATTTTCTATTTTCTTCTTCTTCTTTCACAATTTTCATCAGTTCAAGTCTTTTGGAATATAGTAGATTGTTGTGGCAATTTGTTGCAGATGATCATTATCCTACACTTGAACTTTTCTGCACTTGTTATGTTGTTAGCTTTCATATATAATATTAGAATGTATTTTATCCTCATGTGATTATAGCATATTGTAAAGCAAGGATAACATACATTTTTATTAAATGCAGAATATGAAAGCTTAAATAATTATGGTACTTAATATGATTTAGCAGATTTATGTAGTAAAGATTTATTTAAATATGGGCAACATAAAGTGAAGAATGTATACTTATGTAATTAATCATTCATAGTTATGTATTTATGTTAATAAATGTTTAGCAATTCATAACCATACATATGATCGTTAGAGATTTAAGCATACATGTTTCTTATTTTAATATAAGTTTTGTTATCATCAAAATCATATACAATAATGCTGACAACGATGACTTGTGTGAGCTGTGCAGAAAACTTCATATTTCTTAGAAGCTTGAAGAATCCGATGTTAGTTCATAAACTCCAAAACCTCGTTGAAAGTACAATAGTTATAAATTTAAACATTTCTCAGCATTTAATGATTCTCACCTACCACAACAGAGAAATTCAGAGGTCTCAATGTAAAAGAAGTTAAGTGAGATCGATAAAGATAATAGTTTAACACTGAAAAACAAGAGAGAGCATTTTCTAAGTCTTTAAGGCTTTTTTTCCATGATTTCAACTCCACTGCAGTTCATTCAAAGAACATTCAAATCCATTCATTCAACCACTTTTGGAGATTGAATTCTACTGCTTTCATTACTATATTATTTATTTTTACTACTTTCAAACTTCGTACAAAATTAGCCTATTAGAGGTATTAATATTTATATACATTTATTTTTACAAGTTAAGGACTTGCCTTTGTGTAGTGAAAGCAAGTAGAATACTTGCTAATATTCGTATAAGTTAGTTGGTGAGCTTGGAAACTGACAGGTGTATTTGTTGGATCAAAAGAAGGTGTTACTAGAACCAGAGTTTAGCAAAGAAGGCTAACTCAGAGAAGTAGAGTAGGAACCTAAGTGAAAGGCCGAACCACTATAAAAATACCAATTTAAGTGTATTGTGTTATTAGGAATTTCTTTAGTCTTGCACTTTAATTAATATATCGCCAAACATTTTTAAAGACTTAATTAATTCAACTTCCCTTTTGAGTCACCATCTGAACAGGACCAATAATTGGTATCAGAGCAGGCTTCACCAGTTATATATTTCTATTCCATTTATATAACTTGTAAAGAGATCTCAATGGCTAGCTATTTTCACAACACTTTTGCTGAAGGTTAATCTACTTTCAAATCTCCACTATTTGAAGGTACAAACTATGGATACTGGAAAATGAGAATGAATTTTTTTTTGATTGCCTCAGATTATCAGCTATGGAAAATCACCATAGATGAAATGATTGTCCTAAACACAGAAGATAAATACATTGTCGAGGACATTCTAGCAGCTAAAAAAGATGCTAAGGTAAAAAACTACCTTTACTGTACTCTTACATCTTCTAAGTTTGACAAGATATCCTCTTATGATATAACAAAAAAAATCTAGGATAAACTGGAGGTTGCACACGAAGGTACAAAATATAATGCCCTATAATTTTTGAGACTTATGTTTTCGTTTATTTAGTTTATTATGATTGTTAATGTTTCATTATGATAATTGTAGCACATAAGAGTGATAGGTGTACGTTATTGATTAATGGAGGACTATTTAGTAAAATAAAATAAAATAATTATTTATAAACTAATATAGAATGATTAAAAGAGTTCAAATAATAGTAAATGAGGCAATGAACATTTTCAAAAGTTTAGTTCATGATTTGGGAAACCAAGTTATAGAGAAATCCAAAAAGAGTGGAAATGGATAGCTTGGATTCAATAGCCTTTTTTGGGTAATTAGAGAAGAACTTTGACTTTGGGCCCAACTAAAAGGTTGTTCAAAATGTTAAAACCTATAAGGAAGATCCTTAGTTGAGAATACAATTAAGGGTTAGGATCTGTTTAAATGGATTGGACCTAAGAAAAGTAGGAAAGCCCAAAAAGGTAGTGTAATGAGGCTTAAAAGCATATTTTTGAAGCAAATGCTTCCAACTTGGACTTGTAGCTTAGTTGGTTATGGGCTAGCTTTCTTAAGGGGAGGTCATGGGTTCAATTCTTATCTTATCTAGAAAATAAATTTTATTTTAGCAAAACCTATAGATTGGGGCCCACATCCACACATGTGGGCATATGTGGAGACTAAAGAGAGTAAAAACCCTATTTGCAACTAAACAAAGGAGAAAACATGAGGAGAAAGGGGGGAGCTATCCAAAGAGATTTTTCCTATAAAGAAGTTCTTCTTTATTACTTTTTTTTTTTAGCCTTTTTGGGAGACAAATCAAGAAGGGAGAAAGGTATGTTGTTCTACTCTATTTTCTCTTTGATTTAAGATACATGATGATGGGTTTTAATGGACATGTGGGGGATGTTTTAGGGATGCTATAAATTAATGTTAGAAATTTATGATTTTAAAGAAGATCTAAACCATGCAATAGATTCATTTCAATGAGTAAACATTACATGTGAAGTTTTGTGTGGATTGGTAATGAATTCATGATGATTACAATGGAATGATGAGGAAATAAGGGGTTGTTATCTTTGAGTTTATTTTTTCAGCCATTAATGATTTAATCCATACCATTAGATGCATAGAGAATGAATTATGTAGGTAAAAATATTAGGATTGTTTAATTTCATATATGATGGCCCAAATTATGATTGATCATGATTGGATGGCTTTATTTTCTAATACGTGATGCCTAATATTAGTCTAAGAATATTTATATCATTAATTGCTTGATTTGATGGGTGGATAATTAGAAGTTTATGTGTTAAGGGGCTGGTTGCATTGATTTGATGAAAAATCATTGTGAATGGGTCTCGATAATGATCAAATTGGGTATATGTTGAGAATAGAGTACTCTTATCCATTCAATTGCCATTAAATCACCAATTAAGAATCTATTTTATTTTAATTAAATGATTACATTGCTATTGGTTATAGATTTAATTGATATTTAGTTGATTTTAGTTAAATTAGATGATAAATTTATTCAATTGGATGAGATCGATCTTTCAAAGGGTTGATATGTAAGTTTTGACCACAATCGATGGTTGGATCATGATCAATGATCAAGATCTCTATGATTAGATAAATTATTATAATGTTTATTGATATTTAATATTTATTATCATTTAGAGGACTTGATGTATGAATGGGACCATGAGATTAGATTGTTTCTGTGAAAATGGAGGAAATTGATCATAAGTGGAGGATGAATCATGATCAAAGTTAAATTGTGGAAAAATGGACCACGAATACATCAAGATCATATTCTCATTTTTATTTCTGTAACCTAAAGTTTTAGAATTAGAAAAGGGCATTAGATTCTCATATGAGAGTAGGTAATCATGTTTTGTTAAACAGTGTCAAGTGAATTATAGAGGCAAGTAAATTAGTCTTTGCTTAAAAGATAAGTAACTTTAAACCCTTCCTAGTGTTATCACTATAAGATTTTGTTATTAAATTCTTGTATGAGGAGGAAGATAGAATATATGAGACGTTATTTCCTTGAGGGGAGCCCAGGCTTGTTTACATGACCAGTGATGGTTCAAATTTAATACCTCGCAAGTGCACGGTCGATGTATAGTCTAGTGTGCTTTATGCAAGGGTCGATCCCACAGGGAATGGCA
>JAYJMB010003831.1:0-13628 GCA_036873735.1 Pouteria campechiana
TCATTACTTTGATTGCAATTCAATTAGAACTTTCACACATTATTTTCAAAGTATTTTTTGGAAGTTTTAATAATATTTGTATGAAAATATATGGTGGGACATGTGTGTAGCAATTTAATTAAAGGACTTCTATTTTTAGATGACTTCTATTTTTAGATGCTTCGCATAGAAGAAAAATTGTAATATTTTAGTGGAAGTTCAAGAAAGCTTTTGGTAGATATATAGGCTAAAAGTATTAAACATTAAAGTTGTATAAATTTGAAATTATTTGTCCAAAAAATAAAGAAACATATGATTAGGAGTTAGTATGAGGAAGTTATGGCCAAAATACTACATCTGTCTCTAGAGATTTTCTGAACATAATGTGTGTTAATAGGTATTATTTTAAGGTAGTTTACGAAACGTATTTAGAATGATTTAGAGAATTTTTTAAACATGAAAGATATATATCTTAGATTTATCTTTCCAAATAATTATGTGATTTTTATATAATATGAGAAATTTATGATGAAAATACTAAAACTGCTCCTGATGGATAGACTTTATGTGTGAAAACATGATATTTTTAGCAATTGCCTATTTTATGTGCAAACTAACTTGTTGAATTTGTATGGAGATGCAATAGAACCCTAAATTGGGTTATTTAAAAGATTCTTAATAGAGAAACAAGGGACTTAGAGAGGAAAAGTGGCAACACACATCTTTGGAGGAGAATTCTAAAAGGGAGCAAGAGGAAGATTTCAAGTTCTGCAACATGAGTATTTTGAATACTATTTTTCTTATTTTTAGCATGAACTAAATTTATTTATCTAGGAGACTGATGTAGCCCTCCTTAATATTTTTTAAATAGGGATTGTTGGTTTATTGATTTAATTTTATCTTGTTTCATTCATTATGATTATTATAATCATCTAATTTGTTTAATTGCTTGATCATCAATTCTATGAACTAGATTGATTATTTGAGAAAACATGGTTAAGGTAGACACCATATGCTAACTCATGTTTAAGAAGCTCTCTTGAATGAATGAGTAGATGATTTAGGTAAACACCATATGCTAAACTATACTACTTGGTTCATTAAGTTCCTTTGATCTTCATGAGTTTTCAACCTCAATTACACTACACGCCATAGGTAATTGGAATGGGAGGAAATACTTAATTTAAACCTGGATGCCTAATGTAATAATCATATATTAGATGAAACAAACCCAAGATAATGAGTTGAAACTAAAATCCCAATAATAGAGGAGTTTTGGTCCTTAGGCAAAAACTAAATAGGGGAGAGGTGAATTGGGTGATTAAAAATTATTGCTCAACCCCTTTAGAATTAATAGTCCTTGAAGTAATTAATTACTCAATCGACTAAAGCACAAGTAAAAAAGACACATGGATTTTTATAGTGGTTCGAGTAAATATTCTACTCCACTCTTCCAAAAATACTTTCCTCTTAGTGTCTTGGGTTCCACTATTCCCAATAGAAGAAATACAATAGTACTCCCAGCACTCTTCTAGATTCGAGCTCTATGGGTATAAATACAGTACTCCTCGCACTCTTTAAGATTTGAGCTTTAGGGGGTATATTCATAGTGCTCCCAATACTCTTCTAGATTCTAGCTCTAAGGAGTGTGAATAAATAGCTCTTGTCTACACTCAAACAGTCAAGCTCTTCTTGAGTCTAGTCTCAACTACTAGCTCAAGGAATTTACAAACAATGAATATCAGAAGTTGAAGCACAAGTATTTCTCAATAAGCATAAGGAAAAGTTTCTGAAAATTAAATGCAAAAGTCAATGATCTTCCTGAAATGTTGTTAGAAGCCTTCAAAGAAAGTTGAAAAGGGTTTGAATCCAAGGCTCTTGACTCTAGAAGAATAGCAAAAGTTAGCTCAGATTAGTAAATGCTCTCAAGAGAACTTTGAATAATTTCCTTAATGCTTTGGAATGCTTTCTCCTGCTCCAACAATGCTTCATTTATAGCTGTATTAAATTCCAATCGTTGGTGGTGGGTAAGTTCCATTGATGATAGAAGACCATTCTGATTAGCGTATTTGAATTCTCTGACTTCTACTTAATCCTCATCTATTGAAATGCCTGCATCCTTGACCCTAGAGAAGATGATTTCTAGTTTCTTAATAACCTTTTATTGAGTTATTGGTGCAATCACTAAGTCTTTCATCAATATGGAAAGGTCATTATTAATGCTGAATGAAGACCAATGATTTGGCTTGTCCATTGCTCATCTTTAATTATGACAGAAGAAGTATCTATCTAATTGTTCATTAGATAAAGTTCCTTTGTCTTCTGGTTTGTCATTTGTGAGTAGCAGACGAATCATGGAGATGTTGTTTCATCACATCATCTGATGGGTTGTCTATTATAAGTAATAGATAGATGTAGATGAATTATCCTTTCCAGTGCTTTGTGTTGTGGATTGTCTATTGAACTGTAGAAGCAAAGGTGACTTTTTTATTCAAAACTTCATATATCGAGTTGTCTGTTGTAAGTAACAGATGGAATGTTGAAGCATAGACAAATTTCCTTCATTGCTTTGTTTGATGGGTTGTCTATTATAAGTGATAGACTAAGCATTGAGGCACAGATGAATTTTCTTCACAGATTCATCTATTGGGTTGTTTGTTGTAGATAATAGATGACCTTAGTTGAACAGACAAACATCATTGCTCTGCCAAATAAACTTTTTGCTCTGTGATATGACCTTCACTTCTCTGATTTATTTGTTCATAGTAGACAATCATTGGCTCACTTATGATAGATGAAGTCTTTGCTCTGTCATACTACCTTTTACTACTCCGTTGGAAGATCTTTACTTCTCTGCCTTTGTTTGTTCTCAACACATGACCATTGGCTTAACTGTGACTTGCTTATAATAGATGAAGTCTATTATATGCAAACTACTTTGCATTCGTCAGATATAATCTTCCACTTTGATAGACAAATGAAAATAGTTGAATCTTTTTCATTCATGCTTTGTCTATAACAATACTTTGTCTTTTACTTCTTTACTTGCCAAAGCCTTGACGCCTTAGAATATGTTTTCTATGCTCATTTTTTGTAAGACCTGCAACTTGATTCTGTATAGTAAAATCTTGGCAACAATCATTGCTATGTAATCTTTAATTAAGTTTTGTTTGTCATTGAAATGAAGTATTTATACCAATAAGGATGTCATTGAGTAGCAAAATCGGATCCCTAGACTCTTGTGACTTGTGAATCTATTTTATATTACTCACTGCCATTGTTTTCTATTATTTCACCTTACAATTTGATTTGTTTTAGTCTTTATTGGATCTTTAGATTTAGAATAGTTGATTAGATAAGTATAATTAAATCAGTTTGAACAATTCTCTATAGGATCGACCCATGCTTTGCCTACTATATTGCTATACACTCATGCACTTGCGAGGAATTATAATTTGACCATCAATTTTTTGGCGTCATTACGGGGAAATTGATTCCAAACTAATTTAATTAATTTAGTTACAAATTTTCTTTTTCATTGTTGTATTTTACTGTATTTGGGATTTTTAGTTGTTTAATTTTTCTTTCTTTTTGTGGAGCTGTGATTGCAAGGAAGGAGAACAGATGGGGGAGAACATGAAAAATAGGGTGGCTTAACAAGTACAGCAGTTGATGAAGGAGTCTGCATGCCCTATCATTAGAATGTTGCCTTCATGCATTATTTTAGCTAATGATGCCAGGAATAAGTAGTTGAAACGTACACAATTGAATATGCTTCCTTTTTTCAATGGTGTAACTATAGAGGATCCCTTAACATTCATGCGTGATTCTTACTCTACTATTCAAAATTTTCCTTTGTAGGGTCTAATAGAGATCAACTACATATGAAATGTTTTCCTTACACCCTGAAGGATGTAGCAAAAACCTAGTTCATGACATTGGCTCCTATGTCACTTACCACATGGGATGCAGTTTATAAAAATTCATAGGTAAATTTTATTCTCATGATAAAATTGTAGAACTAAGAGGTAAGATAACATCTTTTGCTCAGATGGAAGGTGAGGCATTCCATGAGGCTTGGGAAATATTTCAAGTACTACTGACTTAATGTTCTCACAATCATATTCCTTTAGAGTTACAAACTTAATTTTTCTATGATTGATTGACACAAACATGTCAAGCCACGGTTGATAATACTGCAGGAGGAGCTGTGGGAGAGAAGACCCCAGATGAAACTTATGATCTGTATAAGATGCATGGGGTAAACTCATAACAAAAAAGTGTTAGAGATAGGTATAGAGGAATGTATGAATTGAATTCTAACACTGAAGTTTCTATGCAAGTTTCAAAGCTTGCCAAGCAGATGAAGATGATGTACTCCATGTTAATGAACCAAAAACAACCCATTCCTGCTGAGGTATGTTCTACTTGTGGTATTTTTGGTCACTCATACAATGTTTGTCCTTCTAGGCAAAGTTTTGCATATTTTTTTGGATAAGCCAATGTGATGAACTTCTACAACTAGCAACCCTATGATGATCCATATCATGGTTGAAGAAGTCATCTCAATTTTTGATGGAACAAGAATCAGAATCAGTTCTAGGTGGAACTTATTTTCAACCAAAGAAGCCAAATCTAAAAGAGACCATGCAGAGTTTTATCTATGCAATCCAGACTCAATTCCAGAATAATGAAGTAAGATTCCAAAACATGGAGGCATCCATGAAGAAGATAAAGACTCAGTTGGGGCAGATTGTAGAGGCTATGCAAAGTCTCACATCTAGAAAGCTATGAAGTCAACCTGAGCAAGCTAATGTGATTATAATGTTAAGTGGTGGTAAGGTAATAGATGATAAAATTGGTGATGTGATTAACAATTCCAATATTTTTGCAAATGATTAGGGGGAAATGAATGCAAGGATAGCTATGTTTCTAATTCTTAACCCTCCACTCAACTACAAACCACCACCACCTTCTGATCCACCAGTCCCTTTTCCTAGGTGTTTGATGCAGAACAAAATTATTGGAAAACCTTCTGATGGCATGCAATGAGCAAATTTTGGCTTTAGATGTCTTCCCATAAGAAAAATATAGTGAGATGATTGAAAATTTTAAGGAAGACTCAACAAAGGAAGAAACCTTAGCAACTGAAGTAATTGTCTCATTCTTTAAGGTATGCATCTATGGGCAATGTTTCATTCTTTCTAGTGATTATTTTTTCTTCTTTTATAGGTATGAAGGAAGAAATGGTCATTTAGTTCTAGGACAATCCAATGAAGTCTAATATTTTCAAAGATATGAAGCTATCCAATAAGAACAAGAATTACTCCAAGATAAATGTAGTGGATGGAATCACTGAGGAATTTTTAGGAGAATCCATAAACATAGTTGAACCAATACTAGTTGATGGAGATGAACTAGAAGATGTAAAATTAGTCAACTATGTTTATCAACTAGGAGCACCAAAATTTTGCACACCACTGCCAAGTTTCAAAGAACCATATCATAGAAAGGCCAAATTTCAATTCAAAGATGGAAGGCATAATTGGGTTGAGACTATAAACAAAGCACTTCTTTGGAGGTAACCCAAGTCTTTTTGACCTTTCATTGTTTTCTTAACATTTAATTTAGTTATTTTCTTTACTTAGTGGTTTGACATTTCTGTTACAGAAGGAGAAAATTAGATTTCAAAGGATTGCAAATACTCTTCCAAGAGTCAAAATTGATGCCAAGCCAGCTCTAGAAGAAGAGGATGATAATGCATTATTTCAAGAAAGCCCTTAAACTTAACCATCTTTCATTATTTCACATTGATGACATTTTTCAATTTAAGTTGGGGGAGTTTTGGGATTTGCATTCAAGTGTATTTAGCTTTTGGGCAATTTTTTTTTTGAATTTAGGTATAATTTTGATGAGCTTAGCTTTTGATGACTTAACCAAGAAAATTCAAGAGCAAATTATGTTAAAAATATTGAAACTGATTAGGATTCTCTCTTATTGATCAGTAACATATGCTTAGTTTTTTTATTGCCATTACACATGATTTAAAAGGAAGGATAGGCACCACCTTGAGATTGAATAATTTTTGTGTTAAATCTTTCTTTTTCATGATTGATCAAATTGTTTTGAGCACATTATTTCATGATCATGTGAAGTGTATGTTGATTAGTTGATGATTTTGTAAATTCAATGACATTTTTTGGTTGACATGAGCATGCAAGAGTTTGTTTGATTATCCCTCGAGGCAAAATCCTAGATAATCTATTTACTTAGAAATAATTTAAGCAATCTTTGATCAGTTTGAGCCTTTCAAGCTAACCTAGAATGTCATGTCACTAATGTCCCCTTTGAACCTTAATGAAAAAATGGCATATGCAATGCATGTGAAATACCACCATTTGATTTTCTTTCTTTAGCCTCATCATCTAGAGCCTTTTAGACTAAAAAACCATGCTTGACCTATAAGATATATGTTCTATACATATGGTTGTTAAAGAGGTATGAGTGAAGTAAAAGAAATTAAGTTTGGGGGAATTGAAAAGAAGAATGTCAAAAGAAGAAGAAAAAGGACAAAAGAAAATGATTAAGGAGTCATCTTTTAAGTAAGGGGACCTCATTTCTATGAACTCAAAAGAAAACAAGTTAGGGGGTGTGGTAGTAATATAACCCATAACTGGGGGGATCACATCCAAATATCTCATAATTATTTAAGTTTAATACTGTCTGATTTGATAGGGTATAGAGAGTATTCCTTAATTTTGTTTAGGAATGAATGTTGTATACATGCTATATTGAGGATGTGTTGAATAGAATGAAAAGTGTTGGGCATGACTATATATGTTTTGGATGTAAACACACTCTATTCTTGACTTGAATGTGATGAAGGATATGGTATGGTGGTATATTGGAATATTGATCATGATTATACATTTTCTAATGGAACATGCTATGTTATTGATTATGGATTATTATTCTTATTTGCCTACTTACTCAGTTGCCCAGATTCACGCCTTCTTATTTAAATTTTTAGTGGAGAAGTCAACCAAGGGAGCTATGGAAGATTTTATTTATGTTGGTAGTTTTATTATGTTTCATAGAAATTGGAAATTATATTCATTCAAATTTGTAATAAATTAATTAGAGATGTATTTTACATAAATATATATGATATTGAGCTAGAGTATGTTTATTGCTATCATGGGGCAAAATAGGTTCTAGGCTGTGGGTAAGTTGGAAGAGTTTAGTGCTTTTATGGTTTATGTTATTATTGATGATTATGTTTTATATTAAAAATTGTTGATATGAATATTAGAAAATTATATGATGATTATATAATAGGTATAGATGTCTATAATTCAAGGTAGATTCTATAAAATTTTGGTAAAATGCCCCTTAGAAATAGGGAAATGAGTGAGAAGTAGGGAAATGGTAGCGTATTGCATAGGCCCATTTAAGAACAATCTACCGGATGGCCAAAATTCCTAGGGTGGGGGTGCAAGGCACTACAATGATCAAAAGGTAAGTTTGGGGATATTTGACAAACTCATAATTTATTATATTTTAATACATAAATTTACATATTTTGGATCTACAATTGACATGATTTTATTGATTTATAACCACATTAAATCTGTTGGTTCCCATAGGGTGGCTTAACTCAAGAGGAGAGAGGTGAATTTGGTTTATAAAAAAATTTCTTGCTCAACCCCTATAAGATTATTTTTCCTCTTTTCATACTTATGTGTTGTACAATATAAAATAAATAATTAAGTAGTAAGGTGCAAAGAGAGTAAAGCAATCACAATCAGCATACACAAATAATACAATTTTTATAGTGGTTTGGGAACCCCATCTCTAAATCCACTCTTTTAAGAGCATGTACTCATTGTGCCTTGGGTTCCACTATACCTCGTACAATGAAAATATAATAGTGTCCCTGACATTCTTCTAGATTCTAGCTCTAGGGGATGTAAACAAGTGTCTCCGACACTCTTTTGGATTCCAACTCTAGGGGGCGTAAACTAGTGTCCCCGACACTCTTTTGGATTCTAGCTCCAGGGGGCGTAAACTAGTGTCCCCGACACTCTTCTAGATTCCAGCTCCAGGGGGAGTAAACAAGTGTCCCCAATACTCTTATTGATTCTAGCTCTAGGGTAAATAAACTAGTGTCCCCAACACTCTTCTAGATTCCAGCTCTAGGGGGCATAACTTTGGTTTCATGAGCTAACCAAAAACTCTACCTTTGTAGGTATTTTGTGTACATGAATATGCCTCTAACTAGGCTGATAAGTACACATAGTTAAAGCACAAATACAAATGATAAAATAATAAGCACATTATAGTGATGTTAAACTCCATTAATGTAGCATTGATATGGCATTGAAGCTCTCTGATCTTTGTAGCACTTGGAGTGAAAACACTTGGGAGACTTGAATGGGTTTCTTGTTGGTTGATTCACCTTTATCATTTAGAACCTTCAAGCTCTTTGATCCTTTGGGAGAACTTAATCTCCTTATAGCACATAAGATCTCCCTTGGATATATTGAAGAAGGCCTTGAGTGGATAAATAAAATGAAGCTCTTGAATGATATTTGAAGGTTAAAGCTCTTGGCCTAGGGATGCAAAGATTTTTGGAAGGTGTTGGGCTCAATCCTTTTTTTTTTCTTCAACTCCTTCCCCTTTCTGAAATGTCCCAGCATATCTTCTTAAATAGCTCTTCTTAAAAATCTAACCATTGGAGAAGATGAGTTCCATTGAATGCAGAGAACAGAGGTAGGTGAGTATCATTAATGTAGAAAAACGTTGAGGTTTTCTCCAGTTGGAATGCATTGTCTTCTGATTGGCTCTTAATCTGTTAGAAAGTTGCAACCTCATTCTTGATAGAAAGGATACGATTGCACTAAAGTGAAAAGCTTTTTGTAGAGCATTAAATCTCTGACCCATTTGAAAATAATAATTTTTACTATAGCACATTACTGTAGTACTATTACTATAGCAAATCACTATAGCACCGCTTTGTTTGAAGTAAGTAGTAGACGAGTTACCTAGCTTTGTCTGTTGCACTATAGTAGAGTTACTATAGCAAATCACCATAGCACTTTGTCTGTTGATTGTCTGTTGCTTCGTCTGTTGGTCATTATAGCAATTTTCCTACTACTTCGTCTGATGCTTTTGCGTTGTCTGTTGGTTACTATAGCAAATTACTGTAGTAGTTTACAATAGCAATTTGTCAGTTACTTTATCTGCTAATTTGAGCTTGATTTTCCACTTCATTTGCTTCTTAGATAAACTTTTTCTTTCACTTCATCTTAGACAAACTTTGTCTTCCACTTCATCTTAGACAATCTACTTCGTCTGTTACTGTAGCAGCACTGTAGCATTCTACTATAGTAAAATTACAGTAGCAGCGAACCTGGACTTAGAATTTTTTTTACTTTTGTCACATTGTTAGCGTGATATTTTTTATCATATTTTTCATTGTAAATCACAATATAATTATCCATTTGAAATTTGCATAAGTTGTAAAGCATAAATATGTATTTTAAAATCATGATTTTGTATCTATAAGCTTATTCAAGCACTCATACTTTTTCATTCAAAAATATAATTCTTTGAGGCACATTAGCATATGGTCCAAGGCATGATAAAAAAGATTAAAAAAATATGGACCAAGATAATTTTCCTTTTACACTTACATATGTTTGCACGAATGATATTCCAACAAAGCACGCATAATCCAAGCATATATTGCTACATTTTAAGTGTTCTATACTAGAATCATCATTAGCATAAATTAAGTCTTAAGACAAGTTTTGTTGTCATCAAAATCATACAATAATCCCAAAAAAATCAAATATTGCACTCAATGGATTTAATTTGTGTTTCAGGTAAATTGGTAGAATTTAGGTTAATTTCGGCAAAAACATGCTATTTTTGGCGAAGCAATCTTCATGAGGACATGTACCATTGTGGGAGCATCAATCCTAGTCATTAATTAATCATTAATCTTGATGGTAAAGTGAGATTATGTAGCTTATTATGAAGTGTCAGCTAGTAGACAAATTGCTAGATGCATGAATGAGATTAATTGCTTAAAGATGAAGTCATTAGTTTGATTGCAATTCAATTAGAACTTTCACACATTGTTTTTAAAGTATGTTTTGGAAGTTTTAATTTGAATCGTATGCAAATCAGATGGTGGAATGTGTGCAGCAATTCAATTGAAGGACTTCTATTTTGGATGACTTCTATTTTTGGATGCTTCACACACAAGAAAAATTATAATATTTTATTGACAGTTCAAGGAAGATTTTGGTATATATATATACATATATGAACAAGTATTAACATTAAAGCTATATAAATTGAAACTATTTGTCTAAGAAATCAAGAATCACATGATTAGGAGTTAGTATGAGGAAGTTATCACCAAAAAATACTACATTTGTCTCTAAAGATTTTCTGAACACAATGTGCCTTAATAGGTATTGCTTTAAGGTAGTTTTTGAAACATATTTATAATGGTTCAGAGAAAGTGTTAAACATGAAAGATATATATATATATATATATTGAAATTTTATTTTCAAAAAATTCATAATCATGTGATTCGTATATCATATGAGAAAGTTATGATAAAAATACCAAAACTGCTCCTCATGGATAGACTTTATGTGCGAAAACATGATATTTATAGCAATTACATATTTATGTGCAAACTAACTTGAGAAATTCATATGGAGGTCAAAGAGAACCCTAAATTGTGTTATTTAAAATATGTTTAACAGAGAAACAAGGGACTTGGAGAGGAAAAGCGGCAGCACACATCTTTGGAGGATAATTCTATAAGGGAGCAAGAGGGAGATTTCAAGTTCTTTAACATAAGTATTTTGAATATTATTTTTCTTATTTTTAGCGTGAACTAAATTTCTTTCTCTAGGGAAATGATGTATCCCTCCTTGATATTCTTTGTTAAATAGGGATCATTGGTTGATTAATTCAATTTTATCTTATTTCATTCATTGTGATTATTGTAATTATCTAATTTGTTTAATTGCTTGATCACCAATTTTATTATTTAGATTGATTATCTGAGAAAATATGGTTTTAGATGCCATATGCTAAATCAAGTTTTAGAAGATCTCTTGAATGAATGAGTAGATAGTTATGGTAGACATCATATGCTAAACTATTCTAGTTGGCTCATTAAGTTCCTCTGATCTTCATGATTTTTCAACCTCAATTACACTACATGACATAGGTAATTCGAATGGGAGAAAATACTTCATTTAAACCTGAATGCATAATGGTAATAATCATAGATTAGATGGAATGAACCTAAGATAATGTATTAAAACCAAAATCCCAATAATGGAGATATCATTAAGTGGTGAATAGGTCTCCTAAACTCTTGTGACTTGTGAATCTTCTTTATATTAATCAACATCATTGTTTTCTATTATTTCACCTTGCGATTTGATTTATTTTAGTCTTTATTGCATCTTTAGATTTAGAATAGTTTAGCAATAACTAAGTATAATTGAATCGGTTTGAACAGTTATTTATGGGATCGACCCTTGCTTTGCACACTATACTACTATACACTCATGCACTTGCGAGAGCTTATACTTGGACCATCATGAAAATAAGTCATAGAAGGTCTTCCAAACTTATGAAACATCTCCTCTAAAGATTTTAGACTTGTTCTACTTCTTTAGAAGCATTCTTTAGACCTCTGAAGCATAGAATTCTTTCTTTGAACTTATATTTTGGACCTTTTAGACTTATCTTTTAGATCATTTGACAACTTCTCTTTCTTCTAAACTTCTTTCTCTTGATTCTAGAGTTAACCTAATACATCAGAAATCTCTTTTTAAGTTTAGAATCATTATTCTTTCAACATTTAAATGCTTTTCTTCCTCTGAAAGCTTAAATGTGATGGATTACAACTTGATATGACTTATTTTACGTTATTCATCATTCTAAAGTTACTTCCCAAATGTAGTTTACTTGTCTTATTTAGTAATTTTTGCATTACCTAGGACTGTAACTTGCTAATTCCTTAACTTTTCACTCACATGTTTGCTCATCATTAAAACTTAACTACTAATTCACATTCATCATCAAAATCAAGCAAAATAAAAGGGTTAGACTTAACATTCTCCCCTTTTTGATGATGATAAAAAATTTGAGTTAAACCTTTTAGAAATAAAATTTGGAACTAAAAGAAAGTGTGTGCTCCTAAAACTAATTGCTCCCCTTAAATGAGCACACTTAATCAAATCTAAATAAATGCAATTATTTCTCCCCCTTTTTATTAAAATAAAAAAAATATAAGGATGAAAGAAAAATGTATGAAGAAGATGAAATGTATGAACATACATATAAGATAAGTAGAAATTGTATTCCATTGAATTCCAAAACAAATACATTAATTGTGCAAATACAATCTTTCAAAAGTATAATGAAACAAAGAAGAAAACAAGCTAGATACAACAAATCAAATTTTCTTTTGTTTAGATTTCTTGGAATAGGTGAGTGGGAAATAAGTTGGGTTGTAGGATGGTGGGGTGAGCTAGGTACATGGTTTGGGAGCTAGAGTGGATGGAGTAGGGGATGTGAGCTTGGTTTTGTGGGTTTTAGGCTTTCTAAAGGTGGTTTGTTTGGTTAAAGTCAGGGAAGGAAGAGCAGGGATGAAGGATGGATCAGTGGATAAGGCTATCGTAACACCCCACACCTCCACCCTAAGCATTTTGACCATGCCACCCCGAGACCAATGAGGACGCCGCCATCCTATATTCCAGAGAAGAATCTTACAAAAAATCTGATAGAGTCTCCCCTGAAATATAAGGCATTTCTCATGTACAATCATGCATTTGGTGTGCTATTGTTTGCAACCAAATTTAGAACCTTGCTCTAACTTCAAATTTCTATAGTAATGTGAGTAAGGGTCAATCCCACAAGGAGTATCTAGCTTATTCTTATGTAATGTGAACAAGAAAAGGGGGGTTTTGAATGTAATGAAGAAAGTGTTATAAAAGAAATCTATCAGAGAAGTAAACCTTGGTTCAAGTCAACATCCATCATCAGAATCTCATAACTGATCATTGACACAATTACAAATCAATTCATACTTTAAATATTCACCATTAGATTTATTTTTCCTATCTCTCTTTCAACATAATTAATTAGAAACCAACATTTTAATTAACCCTAACCACTAAACAACCCCAGACCAGAGCTAAAGGTTTAATCTAACAGCAGCCTTAAGATTTGTAGAGATTGGTAAAGCTAAACAACATAAGCACTAGCGGTTGCATTTAATTTAGTCAAATATTCTTCCTAAGATTTAATAACTACAATAACAAAAAATTATCAAACCCTAGTTACTTTGCAAATTAGCGGGATCGAACGATTATGGATTTGATATTTAATCTATCAATAGATTGTAGTGAATAATAAACTAGTAGGACTCCTAGCAATTAAACATAATAATCATAATCATGAACAAAGAAGAATATTCAATGCTCAAAGTATAAATTGAAAAATTAAATCAAATTAGATCTCACAGTATATTAATTATGAGATTTCTGTCTTCTTAGACCAAGAATAAAAATTTAGCCATGCAAGGCCATTAAATCACAAAAAAAAA
>JAYJMB010003832.1:0-13627 GCA_036873735.1 Pouteria campechiana
CCACACGGGGCCTCCCCAAAAGGGCCCTCGATGGACTATCCAGAAGCCTCCACTTATAGCCCAGGACTTCCTTCCTTAGCTTTCCGATGTGGGAAGTGTCACACATTTGCATCTTATAAGAATTTTAAACTTTACTACATGGATGTCAAGTCCGCATTCTTCAATGGTTTCATTAATGAAGAGGTTTATGTAGAACAACACCCTAGGTTTGAAGACCCTCATGATCCTAACTACGTCTTCAAACTCAAGAAAACCCTCTATAGTTTGAAGCAGACTCCTAGAGCCTAGTATGAAAGCTAAGTAGATTTTTTATTGAGAAAGGTTTTTCAAGGGATAAGGTAACTACCACACTCTTCATTAAGCATGCTATGAATGACATACTTATTGTTTAGATCTATGTAGATGACATTGTCTTTGGAGTAACTAATGAAAACTTATGTTAAGAATTTTTAAGACAATGCAGAGAGAAGCTGAACTTCTTTCTGGGACTACAAGTGAAGCAGATGAAAGAAGGGATCTTCATCCACTAAGACAAGTATACCAAAGAGTTGTTAAAGAAATTCAACCTTGAAAATGGAAGAAGATGTGGAACTTCAATGAGTACTTCCATCAAAATGGACAAGGACGAAAAAGGTAAACCGGTTTCCCAAAAATTATATAGAAGCATGATAGGATCTTTATTATATTTAACTGTATCTAGGGTAAATATTATGTTAGTGTCTATATATATGCTAGATTCTAGTCAAATCCTAGAAATCAATATCTTACTACTATAAAAAGGATCTTTAGATACTCCAAACCTCAGTTTATGGTATCCAAAAGGTTCAAGGTTTGAGTTAGTAGGGTACTCTAATGCTGATTTTGTTAAATATAAGGTAGATAGGAAGAATACCTTAGGGACATATTAATTTCTTGAAAGCATGATTATCTCATAGTTTTCTAGAAAACAGACATTTGTTGCATTGTGAACTATTGAGGCTGAATATGTGACAGTTCATAGTTGTTGTGCACAGATTCTCTAAATGAAATAGTAATTAGGTGACTATGGTTTGAAGTTCTGTGATACACCCATCAGATGTGATAATACCAGTGCTATAAATTTGACCAAGAATCTAGTTATGCAATCTAGATCTAAGCATATAAAAATCAAGCATCATTTCATTAGAGATCACATTTAAAATGATAATGTTTGCTTAGAATTTGTACCAACTACCACTCCTAGAAGATAGATTTTGCATGATTAGAAGAGAGTTAGGTGTGATAGATCCACATGCAGAATGCACATATCATGATCATCACATTATGTTTTTGTTTACATGTTTTGAATGAAATTAATCACTAAGATCATTACAGTCCCAAGGAATAGATTAAGCCTGTTTAGAAAACTTAACACTTTAAGGTCGAGAATAGGAATTCCAATCCTAGTCGGACCTTTTGTAATCATCATTTTGGTTTGATTTCATACTTAGATTATTTTAGACGTTGTCATTAGCAAGTCTGAAAGAGTTTCAGATGTCATTTGCATTCAAAATCTTTTCGGGAATCGTTCATGCATCTTCAGACATTCCATAACGTCTGAAGCATAACCTTGTTGGTATCGTTCAAGTGATAGCTCAAGAGAAGGATGTGAATTGAGCTTTTAAAAATTATAGCCAAATTAAAATAAAGAGTTGAAAATAAAAAGGAAACAGAGTCACATTACACACAAACATGGATAATTTTATTATGGATCAGCCCAACTTGGTACCTACTCCACTCTCTGAGTTAGCCTATGTTGTTGCACTCAAGTTCCACTAACAATGGTTAATTTTCTCGAGTTCACCAATAAACTCTTACAACTATTGGTTTTCAAGCTAACCAACAAACTTATACAGCAATTGATTTCCAAGCTAACTAACAAACTTATACACTGTTGGTTTCAAACTTGACCAACAAACTTATACCGACAGCAAGTCTCTCTACTTATTGAACCGAACAAATGGAAAGATAACTTGTACATGAATATGCCTCTAGCTACGCTGAATTATACAAAGGATAAATATAGAATCACTAAATGAATAAAACAATTTAAAGCTTGTTGAAATCAAACTCAAAAGGTTAAAGATGACTGAACTTTGAACACAAATCTGCAATCAGGATGATGTAGTTATGGAATCTTGGAAGAAAACTTGTATAGAAGGAAAATGCTTTGTTAATGCACTTTCTTACTTGAAATGCTTGAATTGGTAACCTTGAATGATTTCTTACTTCTCATTTTATACTGGATTTTGAAATCTTCTTGTTAGAGAAGACGACGTTCATTAAATGTGAGCAAATCCCAAAGATTTCTGACCATTGGAATGTTCTCCCTCCTTCACATTGTCTTGAATAAGCACATCCAGAATGGGAAAAGAATGCTTGATTGGAAACTCACGTTGTTAGACATCATTCACAGTTTCGCACTGTCTGAAATAACTTCAAACTGAGAGAAAGCTTCGTGCGAATAATTTGAACCAGCTTCATCCGAAATATTTTACTTTATCTTAAATAAAATTTTGGACTAACTGAAGCGAAGAGAATCACTTAGCCACCCATCTGAGCTTTGACTTCATCTTAAATTTGTTTGACATTGTCCAAAATAAAATTTCTCAACATCCTAACTTGGTTTTACTGTGTCTAAAATAGTTTCGTTGCTTCTAAATGGTTCTGCTTTGTCCAAAGTGTCATTTGCATCCTAACTTAACAATGTCCCAAGTGTCTCTTGCATCCAAGACTTAGGCATCCAATCTGTTTGCTTCTGCATCATGCTTCACCACACTTGAGCCCTATCTGAAGCTAGTCTTTAAAGCTTGGTTGATGCTAGATATATCCTTCAACTATAATATCACCTTGGAAGCTTGGATCTTGTGTCTAAAACATTTTAAGCATTATTCCAGACATTGATCTTTATGTCTATAGTTGTCATTCTTTAGACATGCTGAACTTCTTGAATTTTCTCCTCATGATCTCAGACATGTCCCTTGTGTCAAAGATTCTCTTCTAAATTTAGTGTCATTCTTTCTTTTTTAAGCATTCACATTTTCTTCCTTAGTAGATATAATATTAGGGATTTTAGTCTCTGATGTGATTTTGAATACATTGTTTACTTTATTAAAGTTATTTTCTTGATATTCCTATTACTGAAATACTAGGGAACATAACTATCAGTTCCTCAACTATTTACTCACATGATTTTGCTCATAATCAAAATTCAACTGGTTAATTATAGTCATCATCAAGATCAAACTAAGTAATGGAGGTTTAGATCAATTGGGTCAACATTGCCCTCTCATCTAAAGTTGTAAATTCAAACTATCTAAAATTATATTCAATGTCTGAAACCCCTCCTTCCATCTAAAATCCTAAAGCTGTCATTCCATACTATCTAAAACTTCCATCCTCGCTTATGAAACTTCATTTCCAAGATAATGCCTCTTTTTCCCACTAAAATTAAATATACCTTCATTGAAAGTCCTATTGCTTCACTATTTTCAAGAAATATTCTTTTTATCTCCTCAGAAACTCATCCAAAATATCTATATCTTCCTATACAAACCTCAAACTCGTGTGCTGTAATGAAGAGGAAGAAGGAAGATAACAAGTTGTTGAGATATGAATCAAGGAGCAGAAGCAAAAGAAGAGGAAAATCTGAAGAAGTAGGCACATCAAGAGGAAGATAAATGGACAATGAAGTCCTCGAGTTATCAGGGACAGATGATAAGGCTTTTGCAATGAAGTCCTTTTGAAAGGATTAAAGAAGTTTTTAGTATACTTGAAGCTGGATATCAAAAGATTGAATGAGAATCCACAAGAGCTATTACATTCTTAGTACCAAAAGGCATTGAAGCTTGATAAAACAAAAATCATCCTCAAGAAAATCAAGATAGCCTTCAACTCTAGCTACTTCAAATTAGTGATTAGCTTTCGACAGATGAAGAGAAGGAAAAGGAGAGCAACAAAAGACCATAGTAGCACCATTTTTTCCCCTACATCCATTTACCATCACATCCCATCACCCAAGCCTCCATCCAAACGCCAATCATTTACTCCATTTTTTTCTTCGTTCTTTTTATATTACTTACCTGTATCTCCTGTAATTTATTTTGAACTAAAATGCAATTCAATGCAATGAAATCTTTTCTACCTTGTTTATATGATTTGTATTTTTTGCGTATTCTGCATATAATCTTTTATTTTCCCTTTTATGCCTTTTTTATTATGACAAAAAAGGGAAGAAATAGTGAATTAGGAGAGAGAGTTTAGTGCATTCAGTCAATTATTAGAATATCTTTAGAGATTCACTTAGTCAGGGGGAGCTATGTGTTTTTTAGTAGACTATTTTTAGTTCACATTTTGTGTTATACATGCTTTATCTTTTTGGAAGGCAATTCACTCAAATGTTTTGTCATCATCAAAAAGGGAGAGAATGTTGATATAAACCTCCTTTACTTGGCTTGATTTTTATGATGAATGTGATTAACTAGCTAAATTTCAATGATGAGAAAAAATATGTGAGTGAATGGTTAAGGTACTAATAGTTATGTTCCCAAGTGTGCAGTGATACATGTATAAATCATATTCAGGGAAGTAACTTAAGACATGTGTACAATACATTTAAGATCATATCAAAGACAAGATCCACAACAATCTATTTATGAAAGAAGAAAACGTGAATGCTCAAAAAAGATAATGACCCTGAACTTAGAAGAGTATTTTGGATGTACAGGGATACATCTGAAATCATGAAGAGTAAATTCAAGATACAAAGAAGTTCAGTGTGTTTAAAAAATAAAGACTGTAGACACAAAATCTATGTCTAGAAGAACCTTAAAAATGTTTTAGACATATGATCCAAGCTTCCAAGGCTAAACTACAATTAAAGGATACATCTGGCATCAATATAGAGTTTCACAGTCTTTTGAAACGTGTTTTAGACATGGTGAAGCACGCTGCTGAAGTAAATAAGGAGAGATGCCTAAGTTAGGACGTAAGTGATGCTTCAGACAATGCTTCAAAAGAACTACATGCCACTTGAGATGTACGAAGGTAAGTTTAGACATGCTAAAGTAGGAAGCAACGATACTAAAATTCTAATGTCATTTCAGATGTTATGAATATTGAACTAAATAGTGCATATGGCACATAGCCAAGTTTTAATAATGTGCAACAATATATGAATGAACATTGGTGATACTAATAATTGTGTTTTCAAGTGTTAGAGAAATAGGTCTAAACATACGGGGAAGCAATTTGAATACTGTGGACAAGCGTGCATGGGGAATGCATCAACAAGCAAATTCTACTAACTGAAAGAAGATAAGAATGCTCAGAAAAAATGGCACTGAAACTTTGAAAAGAAGTCATCAAGTAAATCTGTAGCTATAAAGCTCAAGCCTCAATAAGTGATCAAGCAAATTGTCTATAGATAAAGTCAATGTCAGATAACATCTGTCTTAGGAAGATTCAGACAAATCGTTCCACGGACAAGTCAGAAAAACTGCTTATAATCAACACTTGTCAGCAAGAAATAGATAAATTCAGTTTGTAGAAGCAAGAGATGAAACTGAGCTGAAATCAGACAAATGAAGAAGCTAAAATGGAGTCAAATTGCTCAAACATTTGTCTCTCATATAATGCTTATCTGAAAACTAAAGAAGCCAAGGAACCTATCTGCAATATCTACAAAAAATATAGAAGACAAAGTAAAAGTGGCACAGCAAGCTAAAGAAGAAAACTTTGTTTGTCATCTTCATCTATGAAGGTTGTTTATACTAGCAATAGTCAAACTATTAGACAACCACTGAAGAAGCAAGTTGTCCATGCCTCAACGAGTCATCTGTTACTTGATAGACAACCCATCATATGAAGCAACTAAAAGAAGGATTTGTCTGCACGCCATAACTTCATCTATCACCAAACAAACTATTTGGAAAACTTCGTTTACGCCCTGCAACTTCATCTACTGACTTCAACAGACAACCAATAGGCAAAGTCATTTTGTCTATCAGGGAAAAAGCATTGTCTGGCAAAAAGAATCATCTACTACTTACAATAGACAAAGCCACTTCGACTGATGAAAAAAAAACTTCGTCTAGTGAAAGTCACTTCGTCAGCTATGAAAAAGCTTTTTTCATGCCACAGGGATCATCTACTACTTACAACAGACAAAGCTACTTCAGCTGATGAAAAGAAGACTTCATCTGGTAAAAGTCACTGTGTGCTATGAAGAAGCTTTATCTGCGCCACAATGATCATTTGTCACTTACAACAGACAAAGGTACTTCACCTAAAATAAAAGAAACTTCGAGAACATCGTTTGATGAGCAATAAAGAAGAAGAACTTCTTCTGCGCCTCTACAGTTCATCTGCTACTTATAACAAACAAACTAAAAGACAAAGTAAAATGCTGCAATGGTCTCCGATAGAATTGAAAAGACGAAGTTGTTTATTATGTGGATCTACTCAGAGTCGCTTTGTCTATTACTTACAAGAGACAAAATCATTTTACTTAGAGTCGCTTTGTTGAAAAGATGAATTGAAAAGAGACAAAATAAACAAGAGACAAAATCATGTGGATCTACTCAGAGTCGCTTTGAAGAGACAAAATCATTTTACTCCGATAGAATTGAAAAGACGAAGTTGTTTATTATGTGGATCTACTCAGAGTCGCTTTGTCTATTACTTACAAGAGACAAAATCAAGATATGAATAGACAAAGTCCTCAGATAAAATATGACATATCATGAAGAGTAAAAGCCACCTATATTGGACATCATTGATTGCACTCTCTGGTCAAATTCTTATTCGAAGCATATTTTATTAAGTAGATCAGACAAATCAAGCTAAGTTGAAGACGAAAAGAAATTCAAAGGAAAATAGCCTACTTTCTATAAAGGTTGCAATATTCAGGTTGCGTCCCTTCAGGCTTAATGGTCATCTTTCCAAAATAGTAAAAGAGTCAGTCAAGCAGAAAAGTCCTTATCCAGTATTTGCTAAAATCGAAAAAGTATCTTCTTCAAGAATGGCGTTGTAGGCTTTCCAGCTACAAATGAGTTTCTCAAAAAGATAGCTTTTTCATAAGAGAAATCAAAATGATCTTCAACATTCAAAGAAAAGTCAACTACCTTCAACAGGCAGAAATTTTTGAAGCAATATAAAGGTAGTGCAATATCAACGAAAAAGGTTGATGAAGCTGAGAGAAAAATCAGAACAAAGTTCGAAATACGCTTCCTCCTAAATAATCAATCTCCATTGCACTGATAGATAATGAGCCTAAAGGTTCTATCTTAATTAAACATGTGGAGTATTGATATCTAATGAGCTTCAAAGAAATATCATTTTATGAATGAGCCTAATCTTTGTACAAATCATCCTAAGAAAAGAGGCAATGTGATGTACAAAAAGAGTATTGTTAATTAGCTATGTGAGTTGGTGATGAACTCAAGAAAATCACATTGAATGAGTTGTTGGTGAGCTCTAGAAAACTAACAAGTTTGTTGATAATCTTTGAAATTAGTGAGTTTCCTGGTGAGCTCGTAAAACCAAAAGAGTGTTGGGAATACTATGCCCATACACCTTAGAGTTGAAATCTAGAAGAGTGTTGGAAACACTATCTACACCACCTAGAGCTGTAATCTATAAGAGTGCTAGGAGCACTTGTGTTTTTCCATTATATGGGATATAGTGAAACCCAATGCACAATGAGTAGGTGCTCTTGGAAGAATGAATGTAGGGACGGGTTCCCGAACCACTATAAAAGTTGTGTTATTTGTGTGTATGTTTGTTCATCTGTTTTGTTTTTTATTAAGTATAACATTATCAATCACATTATCATGCACACACGATAACCTGCCTGAAACAAGAATGGTTAAGAGAAGTCAAATTTGAAAATGAAGCAATCATGATGATTAAACAATCAGATATGAAAATTACGTATGTACTGTATCACTATTTCTTCTTAGTTCATTAATTTTTATTTGGCTATGATTTTTATATGCTCAATTCACCCCTCCCCTCTTGAGCTACTCATTTACATGGGACCAACAATGAAGTCATTATTTCAGACATGCTGAAACAAATCTACAACACATCTCCAAAGTCCAAAGCTTCAAAAGTCCAAAAATGACTAAGTCTCGAACTTCAAACATTACGAAGGCAAGCTTTAGACATGCTGAAATTTTATTTTAAATGTTATCAAGCCAATTTCAGAAGAACTGTAGTTTAAGACCATTTGGCTAAGTAACTCAAACCACTTCAGATGTTCCGAAGAAATTACTTCAAACTTAATGAAGAATTTCAGATGAAGTTAGTCTGAGTCAATCACAAGGAGCCCAAATTGCATAACTTCGGATGTTATGAAGTAACTACTTTAGACAGTTCGAAGTTGCAACGACATCAGATAGTGCAATCTTCTGATGAAGCATTCCGCTATTCCAGACATGCTGAAGTCTTCACTTTAGACAATGTGAAGCCGCGAGAATGCTTCGATGGTCGAAATTTTGAACGTTCCCTCGCATTCAATGCTCGCCGACCACCTACCACAATGGCCAGATTTTAAATTCTGGTATAAAAAAAGTAAAGAGAGGATGTTCCAATAGTTAGACAAGCATTCAAAGAGCATTTACTAAAAGATAAAGTTTTCTTCTAATATTTTCTTTCAACTCCACTGCACAACACTCTAAAACAGCATTCAAAGCTTACTCTTCTTCAACATTTCTAGAGTCTAAAATACTTGTATTTAACTCTATTGCATTTATTCCTTCCCATTTAATTTTGCACACTCTGCCTAAGTAAAAAGCATATTCTTTTATAATGTTCTTTCTGCTATTTGAGACAGCAAGCAAGGGGCTTGCTAATTGTATTGTTGATTACAACAAGTAACACTTGTTGGGTGTTTATATAAGTCTTTTGGTGAGTTTTGAAAACCAACGATTATAAAAATTTATTGGTGAGCTTGTAAAAACCAACAGATGTTCAGTGACCTAAGGACAGTAAGAGAGGCTGACTTAAAGAGTGGAATAGGTACTGAGTTTGGCCGAACCACTATAAAAACATCATTATATTTGTGTTGTGTGATTTGTTCCAATTATTTTCAGCGCCATAATTTTAAAAGCTTAATTCCTCCCCCGATTATGTTTTTCTATTAAGAGTATAATCACCTCTAGATTTGAGAATAACATTTAATTATATTGTTTCTGGGACCAGGGCGTTATATTAGCATAGATCAACTTGTACATGTGATGGCAACCCTTAGCAAGTGCTACTAGAGCAAGCTTCAAACGACGAAGGATTCTTACAATTGACAAATGTATCAATGAACCGTATAAGTAGATAAATATTGTCGTGTGCTGAGGCAGTGGTGTGCAACTCGATAAGGGAGTTTTGTATTGACCAATCGTGTAAAAAAGGGAAAGCAGCTTGCTATGACTACTGGCAGGTTGCAGTGATCGATGAGTTTCCAGCAAGCTAACCAGTTTGACCACTGCTTCGATTTCAGTGACATCGGTTGTCAAAACTGATCAATCTGGATGAGAATAATCAATATCTAATGAAAAATGCTTAGTTCGTATTGCTGCTTATGTGGCATCAAACGTATGAGCGTGATAAATATAACTCTTCTCTACTTTTTGAATGGATTTTATGAGATCAGCGGAACATTTAGTACCCGCTTTGTTTTGGTTGTTTTGGGGCTGATGGCTTATTTCTTTAAAATAAGCCATTCTCCAAACTAAGCTTCGTTTGACGAAATTTATGAGCAAGGCTTATAAGCTCGTTTTGACAGACAAATCACAAATATTAGTTGGGCGTGCTTTTCTTCTTATTAAACATTTATTTTCCTAAACTATCCTCACAAACGTAACCTAAAATTGTAAACGTAGATTTATGAATTTCCAAAGGCTTTTAATAATATAGCTCTATACATCTAAAGAACATTGAGATTTTCCCTAATGTAGCTCTAAAATAACTGCTAACTCTAACCATTTGTTATAGGAGAAGCCATCTAATTAAATACTTAGCGGGGGCCCATCTGCCTTGGCTGAGGCCCGTCTGCCGATATGATTTTTGGACTTGTTTGACGAAGAGCAATTGACCTTTGATCACTTCAGAACCTATTTTTTAAGTTTCGATTTAAGCATAAATTTGATGGTTATTCCTTCACATAGGAAATCAGCTTCTGTGTGTGCAAAGGGCTAAATTTGCTCCTTTTGTTTATATTGTGATATTTGCTTACTTTACTGATAAAATGATTTATAAATAAATCTTAACATATTGACTAAATATCAGTCAAAATTTTATTATTATGAAAAATTATTAGAAGGTAAAAACCACTGTTATAATGAAATAGTTTTTACTAAATTAAGGGCACTTCTATATGCCCTTTTTGATCATTTCTTTAATCAACAGTGTTGGGTGTATTTTTCCCATAGATCAAAGAAAGAGCTATGCGGCAATCAAATCATTCGGGCTTATCGAGTTTGACAAGAAATTTGGGCTTCGACAGATTGCCTTGACATGATTAACAATATTGAATAGTCATAAAATATTTTATTGTTGTTTTTATTTATAATCTAAATAATATAATAAAAATGAATAAAATTTTTATTAAATTCTAAAATTTAATGATAAAATTAAAATTAAAATTAAAATTAAATATATAATTTGATTCTAAAATATAAAATTATAAAATGAAAATGAAATCACAATCAGATATTTCTTTAATAAACTAAAACTTTTAAACCATGTCACTTAAATCTATAATTTAATATTATGAATTTAAAAATAAGACTAACAAATAAAATATCAAAAAAATAAAATTAAAATTCAATTCTAAAATATGAAAATTGTGAAATAAAATGATACTAAAAATATTTTTTATGTTGCTCTGAACTAATTTATTAACTTTGTTATTCTTTATATTATAACCCTTCTAGAAAGTACAGATATTTTGAGTTTAAAAATAAAAATAATAAACAAATTGACCAAATTGAGAAATATAAAATTTAACTCTATAATATATATTATAAAATAAAAATAAAAGTAAAAACAGATTTATTTTGTTGCATCTACTCTTACAAAATGTGTGTAATCATTTTTTTATTTTCATGGTTTGGCCCAGCTATATTTTCTTCACCGCATGATTTATTTCAGGCATATGCGCATAGTTTTTAATTTCCTCAGGGTTGACTCATGCCAAGGCGTACCCGGAAGTGTTAAAGACTGCAGTAGAACAGAAATTTTCAACAAAAATCACTGCTGCAAGTAAAATGGGTATGAAAAATATCTTCAACATTGTGATGGGATGATTTGCTAATGGGGCCACCCATGAAAGAGGTCTCATTAATTCAAAAATCAGTCCAAAAGATTTTGCCTTCTTTCTATAATACCAAGGCCGTGTTTGCATTAGAAAATATCTTTTGATTTAGTAAATAAAAAGGTGAGGTTTAGAATCTGAAAACCTAATGCATATAAACTCAAATTTGATTTTAAAGTTTAATTAACGATTTTGATTCACTCATAAACAATATAAATCCCACGTATCAACATGAGATGCGCATATGGATACAGTTTGGCAGAGTTACGTTTTTTTTTTCTACATCGCTGTTGCGTCTGTTCCCCTCCCCATCCCACAGCAACAAATTCATCATTTCGTTCTCAAGAATAGGTGCATTGATATTTTCCTCATTATAGAACCAGCCCATTGGGTTATGCGCAACAGAATAAAATTGCTTACCCATTATCTCCCACATATGTCTGGACTTTATTCATAATGAAAATAATCTACAAATAACTCTTAAATTATTAACGTAAAATTAAGTTAAAATTTTATTTATATAAAAAGATATTAAAAAGTAAAAACTATTAATTTCTACAACCAAATATTTTTTACTATAAGGCAACTTTTATGTGCTTTTTTTCTTGGTAATCCATACAGTCACTACAATAAGAATGGTTCTACACAACGCCATGAAATTTTAGATACATTTAGACAAATGCAGCAAAAAAAAAAATCGTTGCCTCTTCGCTACATATGCCTTGTCTCAATTACCCAAATGCAGCCATTTTTCTAGTTTACTACTTTTAATATTTTTTTTGGCAACCACCTGTTGATAGAAAAGTAGCCGATTTGTTGGCTTTGTATACTTATACGCAGCCAATTTTTTCACATTTAGTTTAAACACAGCCAACAAATTAACTACTTATAACACTATCATTTGCAAGAATAAGTTTATATGCAGCAAAAATTGCATTGTATATAATCACAGACTAAATGCAACCAAAAATTTTTGCAACATTTAAACATAAGCAGTCAATAGCATTGCTGCAAACACCTAAACTCTTTGATTAAAAAATATAAAAGCAACCAAGACTTAGTTGTATTTGTGTTTAATGCAACTAAAAATCATGGTTGCATTTTATACAATTAAAAGATTTGTTACCACAAGGGATAATTATAATTTTAATACCTATGAATGCATTATACATTGGGTAAACTACGCAAATCAAAAATATATAATGTTTATAGTGCAAGCCCAGAAATATATATCATATAATAATAAGACATCCACTAATTAGTCAACTATGAGAAATAAGGTTACATAAGTAACAAATTGATGATTTTTTATGTGAATTACATGTCTAATAAAACAAGGAGGGTCACTCACATGTCGAGGCCTCTTAGAAAAAGATAAACGAGTTCATAATCATAGCCCATTTGAGTTATCATCTTCATACATAAGCTCAAATATCTTGACTCTTCTCATTGTTAGACAGTCCTGCTCAAACGATTAATAAAAATGAGTCACATATTAAAGCAGAAAATAAGAAATCAGAATGCAGAGAAATATAGCTTTAGCCATTGGATATGAAAAAATAAGTATAGATGGTATTATGGTTGAAAAGCAGAAATTATTGGAAACTAGATACAATCTTTACCTAGAATCACGACAAATGCAGTGCAAATGAAAAATTGGGATGACAAGTGTTGCATTCAACAGCCACAGCAACAACATCACATATCTGTCTCAAACCCAAAAGTGCACATCATGTATGAGGAAAACAGAATTCTCTAAGATTCAACTATGATGATTGAATGAAATCTAATCTAGTCAGCAATCAAATAGAAATGGGCCTAAAAAACTTAAATGTGGAAGTTTCAAAACCTGTCCAAATTTAAAGCCATTGCATGTTTGTTTAATGCCAGATACTTGACTTTCTAGTGATAGACAATGCCACATTTCTCAACAAAATGAGATTGTAATTGAAAAACTGGGAAGGTTGTTTGTAAGCACAAAATGTGTACACCTTGAAACTTTACAAAAGGTACCCTGAGGGAAAGCCTAGTATAACTCAATGTACAGCGGAATACAATAGCAAACTAACTGAAAAGATTAAGGCAGTAAAAGAAAAGCAGATCACAAATGCTAAGCAGCAGATACAGACCTAACATAAATGAAAAAAAAAAGAGAGAAAAGATAAGATAGGAGGAGGAGACGGAAAAAGATTAAATGGAATCATTGAGGATATAATGACAGAGGAACATCATCCAAAAAAATTGCTGACAGCAAACAACCATTGAACTGGAGCAGAGGAAGATTACCTTCGATACAAT
>JAYJMB010003833.1:0-13625 GCA_036873735.1 Pouteria campechiana
AGAGAGAGAGAGAGAGAGGCAGACCCGAAGAGATGGGGATTGGGGAGAGAGAATCGAGAGAGAGAGAGAGAGAGAGAGAGAGAGAGAAACAGACAGGGAGATATGGGAGAGAGAATTGGAGGGAGAGAGAGACGAGGGAAACAAAGAGGGAGAGCCGGACAGATGGGAATTGGGGAGGGAGAATCGAGAGAGAGAGAGAGAGAGAGAGAGAGAGAGAAACAAAGGGAGAGAAACAAAGAGACAGATATGGGAGAGAGAATTAGAGAGAGATGGGTCGTCAGCAAGAAAATCGACAAAGAGATGGGAGAAATGGGAGAGAATGGCCGTCGATAGAGAGAGAGGGATGGGTTACCTCGCCATCCGCCGATGATGCTTCCACTTGGTGTTTTCCACTTTGGCAATACTTCCACTTAGCATCAGCATTGGCGATTTAGGGCAGGGAGTTGGGAGCTGGAGATGAGCGGGAGAGAAGAGGAAAGGGGAGGCGTTGGAAGGGGTGGCAAGCGTTGGGGAGATGCCTCCACTCGGTGTCGACGTCGGCGATTTAGGGCAGGGAGTGAGAGACGAGCGAGATGAGAAAGAAGAGGAAAGGAGCATTGGGGATTTAGGGGAGGAAAGGGGTGTTAGGGATTTAGGGCGGGCGATTAACAGGCTTATGCCTTATGGGGGGTTATTTTTATTTTATTTTTTTTAACTACGCCGAGTTTGGGTTTGGTCTGGGTACCCGAACCCTATGCCTAGACCGAACCCACTACTTAGCTGGGTTCGGGTTGGGCTAAACCCATTTTTAATTTTTTTTAAAATCTTAAAGCCCAATCTTACCCAAACTTGGGTTTGGTTCAGGCTAAACTCGACCCATGCACACCCCTAGCCTTCGTCTTTGTCCTTCAGTGTTTGGGATTCCCACCTTCAAGTGGGCCATTCTTCCCAGTTATGGTAATAGACACTTTATGACTTGGATGGGCCATGATCCAAAAGTACAATCCAGGCCAGCTGCAAATCAAAAGGAACTCTTGGGAATGGTGGTTGGGTAGATCTTGAATGGTATAACATGAACCCAAAATGAACCAATAAGAAAAGCTTGTCCAGATCATTGTGATCTTCCTTTAGGTCACCCATGTAGTTACTTATTAGTAATTTTAATACAGCCTCTAATGTACCCCTTTCAAGAGCCAATCCTATGACTTTGGGATCCGTTGTTAGGTTCTGCTATCATTTAATAGGAAAAGCTTGAGATATCCATTCTCCTTTATGCATGTTTGGAGGCATTTTATTTGCAAGTGATATTGCATAATAAGATGTCTGAGGGAAATCTTTCCATTGTGGGGTTGAACAAAACTGAAGCTTAATCTCCAGTAGATGATCGCTTGGATAGCCATCACTTTTAATAAAGAAGAAAAGGGAAAAGGGATAGAAGTGGGTCGGGTGAGAATGATCTGATGCAAACTTTTGAGGAAGGTTCTGGCCAACTGAAGAAAGAGTAGGTAGTGCTTTGATTATACAAACAAGCAAGTAGTAGAAGGGTTTTGATCAAAATGGAGGGTTAGATTTCGAATTTTGAAGAACCGTGTGCAAGAGATCGTAAGATATTCAGCCACTTGGAAGGGTTTTGGCGGGGTTCCGAAATGCGTGGAGCACTTTTTAAAAAATTGTCTTGGACGGCAGTAAAAACAGAGATTGCGGCTTTTTGCTGGGTTTCCACCGTTTGGCAGGCTTATAAGAACCCAGAAGCCTAAAATTAAGAATTTTTTAAAGGATTTCATTTTAAATTAAAAATTACTTATAAAATGTAGTTCTAAGCATGTAACACATTCATAGACAACAATATAAACATTCATAATATATTTAATTATTTCACAATAATTCAAAATTATTCATAACAATTTTATATGTGCATATCTACATAGGGAACTGATTAAGTGTAGCCGCAGACACTGAAAAATTCAGTGTAGCTTGTTTAGGAGCCGTCCGATCGGGCGGGGTGAATCTTCGTCGTCGATTCCTACTGCGAGTGAGGGAGAGCCGTCGCGAGACGTTTTTGCCGCAGATCGATTTTTCAAATCCACACGCACACGCCCCTTTCTCCCGCAGACGCCGACGCTGCCCCCTTCCCCGACGGTCTCCCCAAAGCAGGTCCCTTCCCCGACGGTCTCCCCTTTCTCCCGCACAACACGACGTAGAGAAGACGCATATCCCATCGAGCAGCACAGCAGAGCATCTCCCCTCGCCCTTCCGAGACGCAGAGCCCTCCTCCGCTGCTAGAGTAGCTGCAGCGCCTAGTCGACGTTTTCAGGAAGAACCGCACACCTCAGAACGATCGAGCGCTTCTCCCTCCCCTAGCGACCCATCCTCCCGACGTAGAGGTTCACGCCCGCATCCGCCTCCCTTGGCCATTCAATCTTCCCAATACAGATCCTGTTTCAATCTTCCCGATGCAAAGATCCGAACGATCCGATTTTTTTTTCCCTCGTTTTCATCAGTTTCTCCCTTGGCATAGCTCTCTGGAAGTACTGTTGCCCTCTTGGATGTTGCTGAGAAAAGACAACTTCAACTTTGATTTCATTTCCTCGAATTTTGATGAAACAAGAGGTTTGGTGAAATAAGTTTCGTTGAATCTTTGCTTCATGAAATTGGGTGTTGCCTTCTGTATTGGCACTGTTAAATCTGGGAGTTAGAAATTTGAAGTGCTTATTTATGTTGAAGGCTAGAGATGAAATGCATTGGTCATTAGCATGGAGAATATCACTTTGAATTGGTACTTCGGTAATAACCGATCAATACTTGTCTCTAATTGCTTGTTTCGAATGGGAGGTGCAGCCATCCTACTGTCAGATTGCTGGCGATCCAAATACCAGTTGGTCCATACTGTTCGGACCCACAAAGGAGCTGATGACAAGTGCTTCAGCTGTGTTACTCAGCAAGAGGATGAGATTGGGAAAATTGGTGTTTCCCTATCAAAAGATCTCATGGCTATTGCAGTGGATGCTTTGAAGACTAATAACACAACATTGGGTCCTCTTGTTTAGCCCATGTCCGAACAGGTGCTCTTCTTTGCAACATTGGTGGGGAGGAAGCTTTTTTCTAGATGAAGATCAAGCCATACATTCCTGACTTCAAGTTGGCATTTGAGCATTTCTGTATTCATGCTGGTGGAAGAGCTGTTTTGGATGAGCTGGAGAAGAATCTGCAGCTGTCCAACTGGCATATGGAGCCATCAAGGATTGGCAGTGTATTGGCTTATTTAGAAGCCAAGGGAAGTGTAAAGAGAGGAGATAGAACATGGCAGATTGCATTTGGGTCTGGATTCAAGTGTAACAGTGCGGTCTGGAAGGCTCTAAGAACCATCAATCCTGCTTAATTATTAGAATGCTTCTTTTGTTCCTATTCTTGCAAGGGGGTGGATATGGACAGATGGTGGAAAATGGTGGGTTTTGTGTATTATGATGGGTAGGAATTGGTTTGTTTTGGGATTTCAGTGTAGGATACTGGGGGAGTCATTGTTTAGAGGATGGCTATGTACCATTGGATGTTTGAGATGGGCATCTTGGTAGCAATGCTACTTAGGTGTCTGATGTGTAATGGGTTGTTTCTTTGTCTGTTCTTTAAGGATGCTGGAGATGTCAGCATTCTTTGTATCCCTTTATCCATGTGTTTGACTATTTTCAGTGTTATGAAAATTCATTGTACAAAGACTGATTACCCCAAATAGCAGATTTAAGTTTCTTTTGAATACACCAATCAAAATCATGTCTAACCATGAATGATTTATGGATCTACACTGGTTCCCTAAGTTCAAAAGCGTAATGGAAATGGCGTATCAAGTAGCGGATTTTACATTTTGTTGAAATTGATGAAGCAAATGATTACTACTATCATATCAACAAACATAAATAAAAAAAAATAAAGATCTTCAAATTCACAGCCAATAACATTGATTATTTGGCATTGACGTAATAGGAATATTCTGTCCATTCAGAAGGTTTAACCAGAATTCTGAAAGTTAAAGAATGGATTGGAAATTGGGAGAAATTACTACATACTAGAAGCTAGAATGTTCCCAGAGAAACTAAAACTATTAGTAAAACTAGGAAAAGGATACTCTTGGTTAATGAACCACCAAAATGCAAAATTAATGAAGATAAGATCCCACATTACACATTACATGAACATGAAAGGAATCACATGTCAAGCCCCCTTTCATAGATAACAGAAACGAAAACACTAGTTTCTTAGACTGATCTGCTTGATGAAATGCACAACCTAAAGTTCTTAGTTTGTACAAACAACATATGATTCAGTCACCCGGAAGTTTTGCTAAAGATGTTCAACAAAATAAATGAAGCAGTCCTCACCATGCAAAAAGAAAAAAGACCAAGAGAAGATAATTGATTTCACCCTCTAAATTAGCATTTCAAGCAAATTACGAAAATATGTCTAAGGTTGCAAGTAAATGATAAATGTTTGTAAAGTAACCATTACATAAAAAGTGATTTATCATCTACATAAGCCACATTATAGCAATTACAAGCACTATAATAAACAAAATGCGCAATCTTCTCTTGCATGTCTTGAACTCTATCTCCAACGCCTTGCATTTAGCCACATATTGCAAGAACTCCTCTCTAGTGTGTCACATGTCTTGGACTTTTGATTTTAGTTGTTGATTTTCTTCATATATAGCATATAGATGACTATTCAACATTCTTATCTCATGTTTTTGATCTTTTCTAAACTGCAGCTCTCTATTAGTGAGAGGAGCATCCACTCATTGAAAAAAGGAACATTTATTAGGTCCATCCTGTAATGAGAGATAATACAATTGCCAATTACATCACCATATTTAAACAAAATACTATAAATAAATGTAAAGAGACTCACGAAATAACCAGCACAACTAAGAAATCGCCTCCCTGGGCTGTTATCGTATAAGCAGTAAATATCCGTGCATCAAATCAACATTTACAAATACCCCTTGCAGAATACTGTGTACTTGTCCCCTTAGATGAAGAAGTCATATGAATAATTCTATAAAAGCCTATAAGGATTCCGTTAGTATTTCATCGACATACAAGGTTAAACATATGCATCAACATTTAACATAAGCCAATATAAGCATAAAATGGGATAAAACATGATTCCATTAATACCTTTCTAATCTTAATTATAATGGGATGAATTAGCCACAAGATCGGAACTTCTAATCGATGGACAATTTCTCCTATCATGCCCAAAAACAATTTTGTTACAACCACGACAAAACCTACCAGCTCCACCTCTCCCAGTCACTTCCGATGTTGGCTTAAGTCTCTTACTATTCCGACCTTTTATTTTCACCACATGTGGATCCAGTATTGCATTTGGATGGGAGTAGTGGCTAGCATTTGCATCAAGTAGGGCCTGAACTGATGGGGATGTCATAGTTTCTTTTGGTTGCATCCCGAAGTTGTCATTGTTGAAGTTAGCCCCACTCCCTTCAGCCTTATTAGGTGCATCAAAGACATGTTCTCTTTTATATTCTTCAATTGATTTTTGAATTTCCTTCAAGCCTTCAAGAACAATTTCATAAAGAACTAAATCACTGGTCCCATCACGAAGGATTTTATCACATTCTTGCATTAAGTTGTGATGCAGTATAACTTGTGAATTCTCAACACTTGATGTTGTGGCACATTCTTGATACATGATCTCCTCCTTAGGTCTTTGAGTCCACCTTTTCAAAATAAGTTTTTCAGGCATACTGAAGATCCTTTGTACACGAAATACTGTAATAATATGTGTACACACAATCCCTGAAAACTTCCACCTTTTGAATGAATATGTGATCATCATGTTTTCATTATCCCATTCAATCTTTCTAACCCTTTCAGGGTCACCACTTGAATATCTACAAACAATATATTCATCTATATGGCCATTTGACTCATTAATCTGTGCTAGATAATACTGACATTGCTCAACTTCTTTTTGGAACTCCTAAAAAAATCTCTTTTATATACACCTTTGCCATGTCACACTCAATAGTGTGTTGTGTCTTCATAACAGGAGTGTCATATATTGTTTTACAATCAGCATTTATTTCTGCCTAACGCCTCCCTTTAACAGTCTGATCATATGCACATGCAAATTCCAACAATTTTGTGTTGCGATGCATATATTTATCAAATAATGAATTCATGCTCTCAGATCTCCCTGTAGTTGTCATGTAAGCTAAAAATGACATCTAACATAAGCAGGCACCTACATATTTCTGATATTATATAGTTGTTGCAGCCACGAGTGATCATGCAAGCCATAAGTATCGATTATATCAGCCCATGCCTTTTCAAATTCATCTGATGTCTCACACTTGTAAAATGCAATTAGACTAAGTTTTCTGAAAAGTTGGGTTGTTATGAATCACGATACCCATCTTTTCATGAAATTTTTTATTCAAGTGCCATATGCAAATAACATGGTGGGTCTAGGGGAATACATCTCTTACCGCAGTATCTTGGTTAGTCATAATTACTTTAAGAGGTATACCTCCCATCATATCAAGCCATGCTTTGCATAATAATTTAAAATCAACTGTGGTCTCACCAAATAGTAGTCCCGCCCTAAGTAATATAGATTGCTTGTGATGGTTAATGCCAACAAATGGTCCAAATAGTATATCATATTCATTCGTCTTATATGTTGTGTCAAAACACACAACATCACCAAATGCCCCATAATCAATTTTAGTTATACTATTCACCCAAAAAAATGACGTTAGATGTCCTTTTCCATCCACTTGTAAGTCGAAACTAAAATGAGGATCAATCTTTGATTAACTCTGAAAGTATTGTAACAAAGCATCTGCCACCTCTCTGAACTTGGATTAACGTCGCCTCCTGTAAGCATTTCTAAGGTCTATCTGTAAGAACCCCAATTTCTCCAACTCACCTGCTTCACTAGCTAGAAAGTCTAATGCTTTCGCTACACCAACCTCAACATTATTCAACCATTCTGCAATATCTACTTGACAATTTGACACATTCATATATGACCTTAAACAATGAGATTTAATAGGTGTTTTTAGATCATGGCTATGTTCATGTACAAATCTTGTAACAACCCACTTATCAGCATCCCCACGTTTAGAAACTCCAAGTAATGCCATGCAATTATATCTAGTAAGACATCTTTCTTTATATTGCCACTTTTTCTTTTCTGTGGGTATAACATTTGAAGCATCATGTGAACTATTTGAATTTGCTGGTGGACGCTCTTCTTGAATGGGTTTGGGCTTTCTTAACCCCTCCTTAGAGCATTTAAAAACCCAAGTACATACGTCTCCACTGACCAACTTTCTTACATAGCTCTTTTTGATACTAAACCCATATAGTTTTGCATAACCATTGGATAACCGATAAGCATCTTTCTTACTATCAAATTGCTGGCCAATCTTTGGGGTTAAACCAAAAGGAGCTCTGGGCAAAATTTCATGTATACCTATTGATGAATCTTGTACAGCACTATCCACTGCATCCATATTATCAACTTGCAAAATGCCTATTTCGACATCCCGTTCATTTGGATCAGTAGAACCTCCTCCATCCTTGTCATTTACATTCACAATATCTAAATGTAAATCCATGGAATTGTGCATGTGAACTCAAGGGTGTGATACCTTCCACTCCGATTGAGGAAGGAGATCTGAAGAGGGAAAGAGACACAGATGTAAGACACAAGAAACCAAAATTGCATTTCCTAGGTTATTTTGTACAACACAAACTGTTCAAAAATATTGCTGTTGCAACTTAAACATTGAAATGAAGATTCAGTGCCTAATCTAAAATTCTAAATCAGAAAAAAATTCACTAAAAGTAGGAGGAAACTATAATTGTCTAGATAAATGAAACTATAATCGCCCTTTTGAACACGCACATGCCAATCTTCTGAACCACATCGCTGCACGGGCAACGGATTCGAGATTGCCTTGGTCATAACAAGCAGCTTGTTGGAGTGGATTGCATGCCAAAACATTTTCATACATCAAAAATAAGAATGTTCAAAGTGGATTAAGGAGATGTAGTGTCCCCTCGTGCCACTTATACACGTCCCAAAAAACCGAACCATTTCTCCAAAATCCCTTTTTGCAATATCATAAAAAACCTGTCGTCCCCTCCTGCCATTCATACACGTCCCAAAAGACTTATTGTTCAAGATCAGGAAGAAAGAATTCAAAAAGAAAAATTAAAATAGGAATGGAACACCGATCCCATGCCACAAAATTTCTGCCCGATTTTGCCCTGAATTCGGCAAGAAGAAAAGGGCTTACTGAAGCGCTCGATCGTTCGGAGGAGTGCGGTTCTTCCTGAAAACGTTGACTAGGCGCTGCAGCTGCTCTAGCGTATTGTAAGGGCGAGGGGAAATGCTCTGCTCTGCTGCTCAATGGGAGATGCGTCTTCTCTGCGTCGTGTTGTGCGGGAGAAAGGGGAGACTGTGGAGGAAGGGATCTGCTTTGGGGAGACCGTCGGGGAATGGGGCAGTGTCGGTTGTTCTTTGCGTCGGGGAAGGGACTCGCTCAAGGCAGTGAACTCACGACGACTCTCCCTCACACCCCTCCGAACAACTGCGACATCTAACTGTTTATTTCAGCGGGTTTAATTTTAGCCATCAAGAGGAAAAGAGGGTTTGCGCACTCGTCCCATGAGAAAAGGGTAAAGGGTCTTCCTCTGTCCAAATTTCGAAACAAGAAAGGAGCGAGAGCAGAGTCGATTTCAAGGGGAGCTGAGTCAATTTCAACTTGGTGCTTGCTTCGTCGATTTCAACCTGGGGCTTTGTCGATTTCACCTATCTCTCGCCGGTCTCTCCCTCTCCCTCATCTCTGGAAGCATCTTTCTTTGAATTTTTAGGTGAACAAGTCTAATGATCCTTTCGACGCCCTCTTCTGTGTGGGGTAGATCTTCCCCGACTCCCCATAGTGCCTCGAAGAGTTTTTAGATTACTTGAAAGGATGCTCTGGTATTCCTATCCTAGAGTCTCGTAAGATGGCTTCCCCCAAAAGAAAAAGGGTGAATTAGAAAAATAAAAATTTATTATTTAATCCTTGTTCAATCATTTTTCTCTTTTTGTGCTTGTGTATGGTATGCCATAAGACGAATAATATAAATAATAAAATACATGAAGAATAAAATAAATAAACACACACACACAAATAAAATAATTTTTATAATAGTTCAAGACCTCATCCCTACATCTACTCTTCTAAGGACACTAACTTATTATGCCTTGGGTTCTACTATACCCCGTGTAATGGAATATATAAGTGTCTCCAACACTTTTTCTGGATTCCAACTCTAGGGAGCATAAGTAAGTGTTCTTGACACTCTTCTAGTTTTACCAGCTCACTTGAAAATTTACTGGTTTCAAAGGTCACTAGCAAACTTAATGATTTTCCTGAGTTCATCGACAACTCATTAGAATATGGTTTTCACAAGTTCATCACAAACTTATTGGTTTCAAAGATCACCAATAAACTTATTGGTTTTAAAGATCACCAATAAACTTATTGGTTTTCTAGAGCTCACTAGCAACTCTCTGTTTTAAGTTTACCAAAAACTAATATTTTACAAAGTATTACAATGAAGCATAAGGGAAGATATGATCTCTCTTTCAGCTCTATGTAATATAAAAGGTCTTCCCATAATATAAAGATAATGGTTATAAGGATATGAAGGTTTAAACTCAAGAAAGATAGATGACAATTCAAGCTCTTGGCTATAGGTGTAAGGATTTGCATGAGGTTGGCGCATTTGAAAAGTATTCCTTCACCACCTTGAATCATCTTACATTTTCTCCTTAAATAACTTTTCATACTTTTGACCGTTGGAAAAGATGAGTTCCGTTGAATGTAGAAACGAGAGTAGCATTGAATAAATAAGATTATTTGAGTTTCTTGCCATTGAAGTCCAGGTCTTTCTAATATGTCTCAAGCTACTACATTGCCGTTCAGAGGGGAGGATAAGCTGTGTAAAAAGGTTTTCCTCATTTGACTCATCACAACTTTGAAAGTCTTGCAGCATTGCTTATTGCTAGAAATGGTGACTAGTATAAGTTTGCAAAATGACGACTTAAGTACAGATGCCATTTGTATGCATAGTCATATAAATCGATTTTCCTTTGACAAGTCATAGCCTCTCTCTATCTGCATTTATCTGCTATAAGATGCAAACAAATTCTTCATAGGTTTGTCTATCAGTTGAACTTTCATAAGAATGATTTTGTCTGTTGCAAGTAGTGGATGAACTTTAAATGGCACAAATGAAGTTGAATTGACTAATAGACAAACTCTTTTTTATTCGCCACAATTCATTCAGAAGATTTGTTTGTTGATTGATCTTTTGTGCATGTGCTTTGTCTGTTGTAGATAAAAAATCATTTCTGGATGGTGCTGACGAAGATAGATAGATTGATTGATAAACATCTCCTTCTATACGAACAAACGAAGTGAGATGTTTTTTCTTTACTCTTTATTGTCTGTTGGAGGTGACAGATGAAGTTTGCTCAGTCTTGCACTAATAGATGAAGTGTGGTTTTATTCTTTTATTCCTCGTTGTTTGTTAAAAGTGCTAGACAAAGATAACTTTAACTTGCTCAAATAGAACAAGTATAGTATTTGTCTAGTGTAAGCAATAAACGAAGTGTTCTTTGTCTTGGATAGAGTACTCTCCACATCACATAGGTTCATCTATGCTCAATGTGCAGCTTCTACTTCATCTTTTGCTTTAGCTAATACTTTGTCTGTTGTGACATATGACCTTTTGATCCAAAGATGGTGTAGAGTTCTTCAATTGTTTTGCACACTTCAAGTAGCATAAGGAGTTTGTTCTAGCAACTTCCTTGGTTCTTCAATTTTGATTTATCTATCTTAGCTCAGCTGAAGTTGCACTCCTTTCTATATTCATATTATCATTTTATCCTCAAACTAATCCAATATTCTTACTTTGTGTGTGGTTGTCTAGGCGGCAATTTCTTTGTCTTTCTTCATTTGTCTGCCAAGCCGTTGAGTTGCTTCTTCATCCTTGCACTTTGTCTTGGATAAACTTTGATCAAATCAAGTACAAGTGTTCTAAATTTCTCGAACGCAATTTAAGCTCTTTGATCATGGATTTTTCTTTAACTTTTTGTTTTGCATTTTTCTATTGACATTTTCTTGTTAAGGTTGATAGACAACGCAAACTCGTTGTAGTACATCTTTGAAGCCATGTTTGTTTCTCATTGCTTTTGTTCATGGAAGCTTCTTTTAGACAATTGCAACCTTTCTTATCTTTAGCTTTCTTTTTCTTTTTCTTCTACATTCTTCATTAGTTCAACTCTTTTGGAATGTAGAAGATATCTGTGTCAGTTTGTTGCAGATGATCATTATCCTATACGTGAACTTTTCTGCACTTACTACTTTATTAGCTTTTATATATACAATATCGGAATGTATTTTATCCTCATGTGACTTTGGGATTGAGATAAATTACTTATGATTTTCACTAAATGTACTTCATTATCTTATTTAGTGTGATAAATAAAAAATATTCATCCTTTTAAATGTTTCAAAAGTTGATGGCTTTCTGCGAAGCGTTGGGGATGTTTGGAAAGATAGTGACCGTTTAATCAAGGTCACGAGGATTACCCTGTATGTAATTTTTTCAAAACCTTATGATATTTTATACTTGCATATTTATGTATTATTTACAAATATTAATATATAATCTTGAATTGATTGTAGGCGAATGGTGAAACTTATATAGCATAGAGACTCTAACACTCAAGCTACTAGTAGTTCGAATTCTAAGTCAAACGACGTCTTCATCGCCATGTGAGCGAAACTGGAGTACATTCTCCCTCATCCATACCCAGAGGAGGAATAGACTAGGGTATGAAAAGATCAAGAAGCTTTCTTTTCTATCATTATAATATGAGGCTATGGGAGAGGTTACTGCAAGAAGAAAATAAGGAGCCCGATGACTCTTTAGATCTAATGATGATTGAGCAGAATGCACACTTGGAGGAGGCTGATACCAGGGAAAATCCATTGTATGAATGACTACGATTAGAAGATCTAGATGGACAAAATAGAGAGCCTCCAGAATCTATAGCCTAAGGAGCTAGTGCATAGGGTATAGATGTAGAAGGGGTACTACATTGAGAGTGAACTCCAGAAGAGGCATTTGATCCATTATCTTGATCTCAGATCTAGTGGACTGCTAAGGGAGCCTTACAAATGACTTAACAAGTGTCAAATACTTCTTCATCGTTAAGAACAAAGAATCAAAGGTCATTTAGAAAATTTAGTTGTGAGGAGTATACACATGTTACACAAGATAAGGATCATGGAGCACGCCCTCGAATCAGGCGATATGAGAGAAGGTTTGGAACTAGGAAGGGCAAGGAGTCAATTGAGGATAATACACTTACAAGTAGCATAACACCAATGGATTTAAGTCACAATAGAGAGGATTCTTCCTGTGGGTCAGATCCTTTATCACATTCATATCCATATGAATGGTTAGATGATTCTAGATGGAATCACAATAGACTATCATATCAGCCATCTTAGCTCAACTCAGCCTTAGATTATATCCAACCATATGAGTATGCATTATCAGATTACCTAGACAGTGGAGTAGAATCATCGGCTACTTATTTCCTTTTTAGCTTTCCTTTCCCATATGCATATGAGTTTACACGTCAATAAGATGACGATGAACTTGAGAAACCTGCACGACACTCCACTTGGTGTTAAGGTAAGAGTTGTTGTTTAGTTTTAATTTTCAAAGCACTACCAAATTTTTTTTTGTATTTCTGTGACTTAGTATGAGAGATATAATGTTTAATATGATATTTTTTCTTGCTAAGATTTACCCTCCTTTTGTCAGCCTATACGAATTTCTCATGTGTACATTCAGTATTCATGTAATGGTAGCTTTTTTAATCTAATTTTTTGCCAAAATTATGTAGTTATATTTATCATAATTTATTACAAAGTTTCACTAAAAATGTTTGAAATTTTCTCTATTTTTCTAATTTTTTTCTTTTTTACCGATAAAGTTCCTAGAAAAACAATTATATTTTTGATAAAAATGATAATATTTTTTTCAAACCACTGATAAATAGGTATTTATTATTAATACAAACACTACTTCTAACGTACTTCTGATAATTTTTAGAAGTGCAAGCTAACTTCTAAAGGACTTCTAAAGATTTTTAGAAGTGCAAGCTGACTTTTGAAACAACATTGTTCATTATTATTTATTCTTCATCCCAAAACAACATTGCTTAGAAGCAACTCTGAAGTTGTTGAACAACTTTTGATAGTGGACAGAACTTCTGAGTATCTTCTAAGCAACTTTTGAAGAGATTTTGAAAGTGCTCAGAGGCGATTCCAAAGTTCTTGAACAACTTTTGAGAATGGACAGAACTTTTGAGGAGATCCTGGGTAAATTTTGTTTAGCGTATTTATGAATGTAAAAGACTAACTAATATTAGAGATAAATGAGATGAATATATTCAAATGTAATGCTTAAACTAAGTTTGTTGTCATCTTGGATTCTGACACCCTTGTTGAGTCCCTATATGGGTTTCAAGATTTTCTCCCTCTTAAGGTG
>JAYJMB010003834.1:0-13625 GCA_036873735.1 Pouteria campechiana
ATTTATAATAATTAAATAAATGAATATAATAAAAAAATTAACCACCCCCCCCCCCCCCCCAACCAAAACGCTGTAAGGTAAATGAGTCAACTGTTAGAATGTGACATGTAAAGAAATGTTGATATGTGGTCTTGAAATCACGTCCAAGGCATTATGGTCTTGAAATCACGTCCAAGGCATTATGTTGGGTTTTGGATGTTGCATGGAAATTCATACAATTGTATGATTTTTATTTTATTTTTATTATGGATGAAACCGTTAAAAGGATCTAACCATCCACATGGTTGCATTCCATTGGCTTGGCTATGGAAATAGATGGTTGTGAAATTTCTATTGATTTGCTCGAATGGAAATAAAAGGTGGAATGATTTTTGGACCATCAATTAGGAATTCATATTTTTGGATTGGAATGTTGGAAAAATTCAAGCCATTCAAGGAGTGGGCCATAGGATGAGTGGACCTTGTTGGAAAGTTTGGCCAGGGAAATTCTAGTATATATGGATGTCGTTCCACCTGTTATATCCCAAAGGCAAGTTTTATGGTTAAACAAGAATCCAAGCAAGATGAGAAAAATAAATAGGCTGTGCAAGTGCCAAAAAAAAAATATTAGTAGAAACACAAAAGCACATAAAGCAATAAAAACACAAAGATTATAGTGGTTTAGGTTCCCTTGGCACCTACTCCACTCTTTAAAGTACCCCAACCTTAGGTTTCATTAACAATATGTGGAATCATACCTCTCTTAGTTTCCAGAGATCACCAAGAACTCATACATAATCCGGTTTCACTGAACTTACTAAGAACTCTACAATGTTGGTTTCTCAAAAGCTTACCAACAAACTTATACACAATCTAGTTTCTAAAGAGCTTACCAAAGAACTCAATTGACGCTTATAAAGTGTACAAGAAAATTTCTCTAACTAGGCTAAGATATAGCCACAACTAAAGCTTAACTAAAAAGACTAAAATAATAAACACATTACAATGATTAAAACTCCTTTGAGATGAAAATGATATAGCCTTGAAGCTCTTTGATCATGGTAGCTTGTTGGAGTGAATGCACTTGGAAAACTTGAATGAGTTACTTATATTTAATTCGTGTTTAGCTTATGAAATCCTCAAGCATCCTCGTTTCTTCTTCAATGGACTTTTCATTTATATTTATAGATTTCGAAGAGGCTTTTGATTGTTTGGATTATAACCAGTGAAAATTAGTCATTGGAATGCCTCATCAATTTCCAAACGTTAAAACAATTAGTTTTTCAGAACTTTGAAAGTTGTAGTGCATTCTTTGAAGCCTCCTCTAAAATTTATTGTAGTAGTTATAATAGCAGTTTGCTATAGCACACAAGAAGATAGCGAATTCTAAACTCTGAACTTATAACTTCAGAACTTTGAAAGTTGAGGCTATCCTTTGAAATCTACTGTAACAATTATTGTAGTACGTTACTGTAGCACACAGGAAGACAATGATTTCCGAACTTTAAAGGTCGAGGCTATCCTCTGAAGCTTACTATAGTAGTTTACTATAGCATACGGGAAGATAATGAGTTCCGAACTTTGAACTTATAATTTCAAAACTTTGAAGGTCATGACTGTCCTCTAAAATTTACTATAGCAATTATTGTAGCTCTGCACTTTATTTTGGACAACAACAATTTTAGAACTCTAAAGCTTTCTCTGAAATTCAAAATCTCAGCAAACTTAATTAGTTTCTAATTATTTCATTTTATAAGTTTTGTTGTTGTCAAAATTGCACATATAAACTCAATACCACCACCCTCCCATGCTATATAGATGGGTTGGTGCCTGCCAGGCCCAACACGGAATTGACCCAACACCCAACAATTAGGCCAAGAGCCAGACCAGACATGCCAGGCCAAGTGCCTAATGCAAGCAGACCTACAGGCTAGGCCCTGGTGGGGGACCAAATGGCATCGGCATGGTGGCACCAGCAATGGAGCATGATGATGGAAATGTCATCAAGTGGTAATGAAGATAACAATGGTGTGTGGCAAAGTTGGGTTAGATGACTAGTGTGGATGTGGGCGGGTGTGTTGGGATGCATTGTGCCTCTTTAGTATGATTTTATGGCTCATTCCAGCAGCGTGTTGATTATTTGAGTAACCAAATTGTGATTGTAATATATTATTAGATGATCAAATAATCAAGAACAGTAGAGGATATTGGCAATATACTTGATTTAAGGTGTTGTACATCATGATCTAAGTGCATATTTCCTACTTATTGAGTTTTTTAAACACATACCTTGATTATTTGTTTCAGGTTATGTAGTTTGCAGTGAGAAGTGAATCATGGATTGGATAGATATTGATGCATGGAGTATTTTTTAATGTTTGTGAAACTTTTGAAAAGATGTATTCCATGAACATAATATTGGAATAGAACAATTTGTCTCATTTTATTTGTGGGTGTGTTTGAATATGTTTATGTATCATGTTATATCTGGAGTATCATAAATCTTGAAAGACTCATCTTCGGATTTGGGATAGCATCTATTATTGCAAAATTTGGGCCTGGGTTGTAATAGTAACCTAAGCCTTTTAATAATTGAATCAAATGACTAAAATGCCCTTACATATGATTGCAAAATATTTATAATGTTTTGACTATTTAATTTTTTGTAGATCCAAGCCAATTTCATGTCTATTATTATCTTTTTTATAAAAATATTTTCAAAGATATGGATGTTTGATTAAAGAAAAAATTAGATAGATTTATATTTATTTTTAAAAAAACTATTAAAATTATTTTTCTTATATGGTTATTTGCTATCTAATGTTTAATTTTTAAATAAAAAGATGATAATTATTTTTAAAATAAAAAATATTATAGTTGGCTTGGATCTAATAAAATAAAATAAAATAGTCAAAAAATTATAAATATTTAGCAACCATGTGCTAGGGTAGTTTTTTGATTTGACTTAATTCTTAAATGACATGAGTTTACTTTCTGACAAAAGATAGCTTTTTGCAAATTATATCAAATCTAAAGTCATTTTATGCAAAGTTAAAATTTATAAGTGAAAAAGTACAAATTTGCTATGCTTGAGGTATGAATATGCAAAAAACACTTTTTAACCTAGTCATGATTTAAATAGCATGCATATAACTATCACCCATATGTTAATTATGTGTTTTTAATCGGTTTCATTCTTGTACCCTGTTATGTATTTTTAATCAGTTTCATTCTTGTATCAATCGCCTAACAACAATTCTTAATTTTTCAGAAAAGTACAATAATCACAAAAGTCATAACAAACCATAAACGAGGGTTCTATTCATGGGATTAGCTTTCAAATATTACCAAAAGAAGATCCATGAGAGAGCAAGGCCCTACAACTTTCTCAAAATCCATCGCAGCTGGCGATGAGTGCTGGATTTGGGATGGTTATCTTTTATCTGAAGGTCCTAAAAGAATGATTTGGACTCTTGAGGATCTTTTCAACTTTCTAACAATGAAATAAGGGCTGTGAAAGTTGGGGAGAGGGAGAGAGAGAGAGAGAATGCCCCATAGCAGTTGGGCAAATAGCAAGATAAAGAGTTAGAGCTAAAGAGGAAGAAATCAAGTATGAAAGAAGGGGCTTCTAGGGTTTCCACGGAATGATGATATTTTAGTCTTGGTACATAGGGTTTATGGGTTTTCTAGAGCAGTCTTGTCAGATGGCTCAAAAATTACTATTATTTATTTAATAAATGGTAAAAGGGCAACAGACCAAAACATGAAGAGTATGCTTGAGCAACCTATGAAAGCTTAAGGCTATGTTTACAAGAGGCAAAGTTATGCAGTAATGATATAATCACATTAAAATTCAGGAGAACCTATGCAAATTATCCCTATCCTTTTAAGTGAATATTTCATATTAAGTATAACATAAAATAAATATTAAAAATTTATTTTCATATTTCAACATCAAAATGCAATAAAACCAAGGAGCTGCATGTGAATGAGTGGATTTTCAGAGGCCAGAGGTAACTTAAGGACATTTGAAATTTGATTTAGACCAACTTGCATCATTTAAGTAGTCACCCTAAAGCAACTTAAATTACACATGGAATCGAGGTGAAAATGATTTTGCCTAACCTGCTTTTTATTTCTCCAACCCAACTCAACCTATTTTCCGATTGGGTTCATCAAGTTAAACCCAACCCAATTTCCACCCCTACCCATAATCAGAGCCTAAGATGAATGAGATAAGCCGGTCACTCACAGAAGTAAGCAGCATCAAAAGAGATAAAAACTATAAGCCATTAAATTATACTTGTAATATGTTGAATTCCTGCTTGAACCACCAAATAGCATGATTTCATGTATAGACATATGGGGCCTACATTTTATTTCAAATCCAAGGTCTCTCAACTAATTGTACCCCAAAGCATGCAAACGTTGTTTTCTACAAATTTTCATATTATTTTGATTCAAATTGAGGAATTTGACATCCATATTTCATCATTCAATAATAGATGTTGGTAAATTACACAATATACACAATTGAAATGTTGAAATAAAAGATGGGCCTATATTGAGCCTTGTAAGGCATCAACCACACATTAGTTTGATTTTTTTATTTTTTTTTTATTTTTTCCAAAGGCTAAAATAGGTTTAATTGAAAATATCATATTTGAAGAGTACCTGAAGTACATGGGTTTTTTATTTTTTATTTTAGCTTACTTTAAGAAATTGAAAAGCATGTAAAAACATCATCATTTTAAGAACTCGTGTACCATGGGGGCTTTAGTAGGAGTAATTAATTAGAGTACGGGAGAAATGTTTTCTCAATTTGTAGAATCTAATGTAGGGTACGTGGTGTTGATGATGATGAAGCTAATAAATGGACTGTATTGGAGAAATTGCCAATATATAACAGACATTAATAGTGAGAACTAGCAAGGCTAGTTGGTCCAAAATGTAATGCTAGGTAATTTAAGTTTTAATTAGAAACTATTGTCATTATTTTAAATGAATTAATTATTAATTTTGTGATGAAGATGATTAAGTTGACAATAATTGCAATCATGATAAGGAGCTACGATAATTTTCCCCCTTATCACTTTTGTTAGGGAACCATAAAATGAGATAAGTACAATAGCTGGTAGATTAGCTATATTAGATCTCATTCTCGATAGAAAACTTATTTCCATTATGACTTTGCATTCCATTGTTCCGCAAGGCATCGCTTGGAACCAGGAGCATCCCAAGAGAGACTCTTGAGAGAATTAGAGGGCATCCCAAGAGAGACTCTTGAGAGAATTAAAGGATGTATTTTCGTTTGAAATCTTTCTTTAAAAAGGAGCCCTCATCTAATTATGACTATCCTAGCATATACCGTATCTCCTATGCATCAACCTAAGTTCAAGTTATAAAAAGGCCATGTATTCATATTCTCAAATCATAAGCTCTCTCCATTATCTATACTCTTATAAAGGTCCTATCATGGACTAATCGTCAAAGTGTTCACGTTAGGACTACCTCTAGTGTCTTTTCACGTTTCCTTTAGGATCTTCCTTCAAGTTTATCAAAAGGGTAGTTTGGGCATGACTTAAATATTAGTGTTGTTTGTGGAAAAGTTTAACAAGTAAGTCATGTCTAACAGACATTGTGATAACACCAATCTTTCTCAAAATAATCCCTTAATAGGAGATAATTCATCTCCTATAGTTGACTAAAGCTATACTATGTCAACTTCCAAAATAGAGGTGCTTTTGGAATAACTGTTGAAGACAAACAATCACATAATACAGCAGATGATGGAGTAGCACGGGGAGTTCTTTGACATAATACTCACTTCTAATAGCCAAAGAGGTAACCCTTAGCTAGGGGTGTAAATTAGGTTTGTTTGACTCGAGTTGGGGTAAACTAAACTCTAATCCTATTTGTAAAACCCCAATCCAACCTTAAGAAAATCAAGTTAAACTCAGGTTGAATTTGGGTTGTTACATACGTTAAAAGATAATTGTTATACTATAACTTATAGTTTTATCCACTTCAGTTGAAAATTCAAAAATGGAAGAAGAGAGTGTATCATTTATTTAAAATTATTCTATCTATATTTAAATGATATTTATTTTTTAAAGCATTTGAAAATTATATTAGAGGAATTAATAATCTATATTATCATATCTTTTCATAGATATCGCACAGATCTAAGTTGTTATCGAGAAACTATGCTCTGGATCCTATATCCTAGCCATTGAATTGTAATTTGGTGAAACAACAACCTTCTGATTGAGTAATAATAACTATGCATCTAGTTGAGATGTGACTCGTGCTAGACAGCAAGTGTGGCATGTCTGCAGACTGAGTAATAATAATGATCCTATTGAATTGTAATTTGGTGAAACAATAACCTTCCGATTGAGTAATAATAACTATGCATCTAGTTGAGATGTGACTCGTGCTAGACAGCAAGTGTGGCGTGTCTGCAAACTGAGTAATAATAGCTATCCTAGCCATTGAATTGTAATTTGGTGAAACGACAACCTTCCGATTGAGTAATAATAAATAAGCATCTAGTTAAAACAACAACCTTCCAATTGAGTAATAATAACTATGCATCTAGTTAAAACAACAACCTTCTGATTGAGTAATAATAACTATGCATCTAGTTGAGATGTGACTCATGTTGGAAAGCAAGTGTGGCATGTCTGCAGACTGCAGACTACAAGAGCCTATTTTTGTACCCCTCACTTTGCTAATGCCTGGAAATCGCCCCTTGGAAATCACTCCCCAACCCTCACACTCACATGAGTATCTCCCACTTTGAAAAATCGAGCCCCCATTTTTTGCCATCTCCAATCAGCTATTCAAAAAAAATGGGCCTATCTAGTGACCTCAATAATGTCACTTCCAATTTCATCCTGTTGCTGCTTGTTGCCCTCGTTGCCTATGGTATATACTACATCCACTCATTCCTCTTCTGCCTCCTGCAGCTTGTGGGCTTCTTCAGAATCAACATCGGAGAAGTGGTTTTTGCCGCCAACGGGATGTTTGGCTTCGTGGGGTCAGGGCTGGCTGAAATGATGCTACTGGTGGAGCAACTTAATGTGCATTGGGTGTTCACTATGACTGTGGCAGTGTGTAGAGGGGTTGTGGTGAAAGGCCGGTGATGCTAGGGGTGTAAGTCAGGGCGGGTTAAACTCGAACCTAGCTACCCAAATCCAGATTTCAAGTAGGGTTGGGAAGCCTTTATTCAACCCAAACCCGCATCCGCACCTACTAAAGGTTAGGGGCAGGTAAGGGGGTTAGGCAAACCTCTCTAACCCGAACCTGCATCCCTTCATTAAAAATAAATAAAAAATTAAAGATATGCCCCAATAACAGTGGTAAGTTAGGTACAATTTTCACCATAATTATCATATTTTAAACCTTCATATGCCTCTATTTTATCTATTTTGTAATTAGTTTTACTATAAAAATTATAATTCATTTAAACAATTCATATTCTTTTTTATTCTAATAAATGATTCAAATCTATTTGAGTTGGCAATTGAGCACATGTGTGTGTATATAACTTTTGTCATCAGTTTAACCTTTATCATGTCTTAGATATATGGATAATTAATATATTATTGTAATTACATTATCAATTTCTTGCATATCACAGAAATATGACCGAGTAATAGATGAAACGAACAACCTAGAATCAAGAGATTGGAATCACAATAATTTGAGTTAAGGTGGTCTAACCAAATTCACTAAATGGAAATATACCAATTAAATAGAATATAGGCCTCAAAATTAGTGAAATACTTTCATAGAAAGTGACAGATGATCAAGCCATGTGGAGTCAGTCCTTCCATCAAACTAAAGCCCATGGAAAAAGAATTGATTGACATTTAATTTGTCATAATTTTTTAACTCGAATCCAAACCTAAAGTCAACTTGCACATGTAGGCTTAGAGTTAGGGTTGAGAAGATGTTATAAAAGTGAGGGTTAGGGTTGGTGTTGAAAAAAGATTATAAAAGTGAAAGTTAGGGTTGGGTAAGCTCAAACCTGCACCGAACTCGCCCGACTTACACCCCTAGGGGTGATGTTGTGCAGGCTGCTGGCTGTGTCATAGTGCTCAGGGTAGACTCGGGCAAGGTTGTAGACGTGAAGGATATTTTATGTATTTTTTATTTATATATAGAAATTGGGTTAGGTTAATTCAGGTTGACTGACTATCCAACCCGCCCCAACCCTGTTTCATAAATTAGGTCGGGTTAAACCTGATTTTCATAACTCGATCTATGAAAAAGCAAACCCAAATCAACCCATTTTTAGGTTGGGTCCCAAACCAATTTACACCCTTACCTCCAACCACAATCCTTCACTCCTCCATTACCCATGGAACATCCGCTTAGCATTGTTGGGGTTGAAGTTGGAATTGTGCCAAATCCTTAATTCAACTTTGAAACCAGAGAGAATACCAAAACCAACCATCAAGAAGGCCTAGTCTTTCGACATAAGGAGTACGACCAACAGTAACAACTACACCTGGTTTGGCTTCGGGTGTTGCAATTAAAATATATAAATTTTGCTCAAAGTACCTTTTAGGCATAGTAAGAACAACGAAATAAGTGATCAAATTTGATTTTTATAGTTGTCCTCCCCATCAAATGAATACACATTCCTCCATTATCAACTAAGTTTGAAAGATCTTATTTCATTTTTAATTGAATAGTTGAACAAGAATATGGTATTTAGTCTCTTATATTGTAATTTATTGATAATATCATGCTAATGCAAATGTATCTCATTGTAAGTTGTCTATGCACAACATAGCAGATGCAAATTGAGAAAAATTTACATGGATATAGAGTAGCCGATATGACCAAAAAGCAATTAGAATCTTCACTTAATAAAATCTCAATATGGGTTTGTATAATTTTTTACATGTACGAAAAAATTTAGGCAAAATAAAAACTCTTATATATATATGGAATATATCTAGCTACATGGGATCATATAAAAATGAAATGGTTGCCACTTATTTTTCTTTTGTATAGGTGTGTAACATGTATCTATGGCTAAATTTCAAAATTTTTGGGTCCACATAAATGGCTGAAAAAATATAGAAAAGTGTTAATTGAGGTAACTATATATTGATATATTATATTATATATCATCCAATTACATCAAAAAAATTAAGAAGATATGAACAACTTCATCTAATTACTTAGTTAACTAACATTAGTTTTGGACATTTAACAATAATTTTACAAAATAAAATTTAAAATAAAAAATATAATTAAATATGGGTATGATATAAGATAAGATTATTCATATCTTATTTTTGTTTTATCAATGCCGAAGTTTTGTGTCTTTTAGCTCATTCTCATAATTTTAGGAGCTTTGTAAAATGCTAGTAAAAATAATAAATGCAAATCGATAGAAGTATATCGGATATAAAGCAATGAATACAACTAAAAAACTATTAAAAAAAAAGAAAATATCTACTTCACTTAAGGAAATCTTTAAGTTACCTTGTGTAATTTTTTATATATAGAAGACAATTAGAGAAAATATAAGTTCTTAAAATAAAAAATAGATTTAGATATATGAGACTATATAAGAGTAAAATAATCACCACTTATTTTTTTATGTATGCATGTAATGTATATCTTGTATTGAAATTTTATAATACAAAAAAATAAACAAATTATTAATTGGTGTAGCTACATGTTGATATAGTAAATTATCTAGTGTCCAACTATTTCAGAAAAATTAGAAAGTGTATAAATAGTTAAATTCAATTATTTAATTAGCTTGCATTATTTTTGGATATTTAGTAATAGTTATAAAAATAAAAACTCCCTAAATTAAGGAATGTAGCTTAATATAGTGCATGATATGGGATCAGATGCTTTATCTCTTATTTTTCATTTTTCTGATCATCAGGTTTTGTATTTTTAGCTCATTCTCACCATTTTAAGAACTCTTTGGAGTATTTGAGAAAATAATAAATGTAAATTAATAGAAATATAGGTGGATATAAAGCAATAAACTAGATTAAAAAGCTATAAAAAATTAGAAAATTTCTACTTCACTTAATAGGATCTCAAAATTGCTCCTTATATAGTTTTTAGTATATAGAAAAAATTCAGAAAAAATATAAACTTTTAAAAATATAGAATACAGTTAGATATAAGGGGCAAGTTGGATGGAAAATAGTTAACTTTCATTTTTTTATTATTTAAGTCTGTGATGTGCATCTCCCACCCAAATTTTAGAATTTTTGAGTTTTCATAGACTATAAAAATTTAAAAGTGCTTATTAGGAAATCTATATATAGATATAATATATTATCTAATGCCCAATTGCCTAAAAGAATTTAGGAAGTGGATAAATAGTTAAATCTGATTATCTGATCGAATTGCACTATTATTACATATTTAATGATAATTATAGAAAATAAAAACTCTTAAAATTAAAAAAGAAAACATCCACTTGCATTGTGCCCTATAGAACTATGTACACCACAAACTACCGATTCCAGCTGCAACCGTGCATTCTTACTCTCTCATTTATCCTCAGTGCTTATCTACTCACTGGAACGGGCAATTCAACGCTCAAATTTATGCCATAGTTTTATTTTTAATTATGGTAGAAGTATATTTAGTAGCATCAACCTCGTCGAGCAAATTCAGAACCTTTCTATGCTTTCACTGCCCTCAAAACGATGGGACTACTAACATTATGCATACCATCTCATTATGCATACCATCTGACCACATCAGCTTCCCGAATGCATATTCACCAGTCACTCCACCTTCCTTGGCCTGCAGCCTTAGCTTAAATTTCTTCTCCTCGTTAATCTTCTCAAATTTCAAACTCATGGGCTGGACTGATGCATGAATTCCCGGCGGTGCGAGCACCTGAGCAGTGTAAGTGCTTGGGTGGCTTACTACAGTCTTCGCAGTCCGGCTTATTGTGACTTGGCCACGGAGATTGGGAACGGTTATGGAAGGATAGCCGAAGTCTAAGAGATTGGAATTGGGATCGCATTTGTTAGTGTGATTGGCGAATTTCGCGATTTGGGTGTGGTTGTATCCAGCATTGCATAAATAATTCAAGCAGTCTTGGATGATTAGGTCATAGACTAAGCCAGGTTGCAGCAAGGTCTGGTTGCACATGTCCAGCACTATAGCCGAAAGGCGTGGCCTTGAGCAAAGAAGAGTTTCTCATGTGCATTCTTGTGTTGTCTTCTGTTTGAGCTGTTGTCATCATGGCTGACCTGATTGCAGCAGGACTCCATTTGGGGTGCATGGTCTTGAGAAGGCCAGCAATGCCAGCCACATGTGGGCATGACATGGATGTTGCAGATAATACTCCTGGTGCAGTGATCTCTGGCTGCAAAGTATTCAGAAAAATATTCCATTAGTGAATGTAATAAGAAATTAATAGTTTATTTGCATGCAGCCTAGATTTTTGTTTGACACCATCTTAATATAAATTCGTTATTTACAGTTTATCTAGACTGTTGTATACTTCTACCTAAGACCATGATTTATCCATTTTGAAATGCTCTTTTTCCACCTCATTTGATCAACACACTGATGTTGAGTATATGAACGAACATTTCCTTTTAGATTTGGACCTTTCATAAAATTAAATAATTCTCCCATCATCACCATATAAAAGATATCTTCACCTTGCTCCAGGTAAGCCACAATGTACTACAAAGCCTGCAACTTGATATGATTACTAAAAGCTTATATTTAACATAGATAAGTCTACCAATTTAGGGATGTAAATTGGGTCAGGTTGACTCTAGATGGGGTTAATTAAACCCTAAATCTATTTGCAAAATTTCAAACCAACTCCTACATAATACTATTTTCGAAATCTTAGTTCAACCATAACAGAATCAAGTTCGTCTAACTGTTGGAGTTGAAAATATAGTTGATAATTTTAAATATAACAAAAATTTATTTTCTACACTAAAATGGAAGAGAAAATAAGGAGGCGCATACAGAAAATGGGTGAAATTAAGTTTAAATACTTTAGAAAAATTTGAAATTAAGTCCATATTGGAGGCTGCCCAAATCATTTATTTACTCTCATCACCCAAACTTGTTGGTTGGGTAGAATCATCTATCAATACTAACCTTGAGGATTTCGGGTGTGAGGGAATTGGGTCCCTGGGAAGAGAATGCGGCCATTCTCGGCGCGGGCTTCACTCCAAGCTCTGTTGTAGGCTTCTTTATGTAAGCCGCTGGGGATGAAGTGGAGTAGTAGTACTTGTGTATAATGACATTGCCGTCCGGACCAACGTCTATCGCCGGGATCAAATGTGGGCGTGCTCGGATTTCTGTGCTCTACCGAGCGTCACAATCATACCGACGCCGCCAGCTTGCTTCACAATCTCACCCTTCTCCACAGTACTGGGGAAATATTGTGAAGGAGAAGAACATGCAACGATCTTTCCTTTCACCTTGGCAGGATCCAGGGACCCTGGACTGCAGAAGATGGCATCAACAGCAGAAGTTGCGTTTCTAGTTTTTGCTTCGCCAGAGATAATCAATGGAAAGGACTTGCCACTGGGAAGCAGTTCTGTGGAGAGGCTCTGTTCCCTGAGCTTTTGGCCATTGCCAAGAAGCACATAAGAAGAGAATTCCCTATCCATTGTGCTAGGTCCACCAGTAATGATCCAGGGAACCACATTCCTCACAGAACCGCTTGACGGGCCTTGGTTTCCCGCCGAGCAAACAACGAGAATTCCTTTGTTTACTGCGTGAAATGATCCAATGCTGATGCTCTGTGAGAAACAGCTACCCGGCGAGCCGGCGATAGAGAGGACAGAATACCCACACCATCATCGATGGCTTGGTCGAAGGCAGCAAGGACGTTGGCGGAGTGGCATCCCTGAGGCCAGCAGACTTTGTATGCAGCCACCCGTGCATTGGGCGAGCCACCCTTGGCCATGCCTTCAACATAGCCGAAGACGCTAGCACCATGAAAAAACCGACCGCCGGCAGTCGAGAGGGTGTGGGTTCCATGGCCAATAAAGTCCCGGGCCGTTGAATTTCCAGCAGAGAGCGGGCCATTTTGTGCTTCGTATCTTTGCTTGAAATATCTCGCTCCGATGAGCTTCCTGTTGCATGTAATAATATTCATGTTGTTGAATACAGTTCTGTTTTTTAATTCTCTGTTTGCTAATAGGCTCTGCTTTGCAGAAAATTAGAAAGACGAAAAAAGCATCTGCCATTCAATCCTTTACGATATTCAAAACCATTCCCTAGTTCTTGTGAAAGACTCAGATGCATTTTTGCTTATGAGTTTTGAGAGTGATATAAAGCTAGGTTTTAAAAATTGACGATTATAAAACTAAATGTTGGAAAATAATGAAAATTAGGTTTCTTTTCTTACAGCATTGTCGAGAAAGGGCCCGGCGCTCAGCATTCTCTTTCTTTGCATTTCAAACCAACCGCAGATGCAAAGAAGTGAGACAAGATAGCAGCTCTAATGGAACATTAAGGAGGTGGCAGCTGGAGTGGCTCTAATTATTTGTTGCACTACAGTATTTATAGCTACAATTAAAACTTGAGTTGCTCCCCATGATAAGAACAAAATCTCAATATAGTTAGTTCCAAGTGTCACACACACACGTGTATTATATATA
>JAYJMB010003835.1:0-19640 GCA_036873735.1 Pouteria campechiana
TGTGATCATTATTATTATAAAGTAAATAATTTATGCACATGGATCAACATGAATTGTATATATTAGGCACATGTATACTTTTAATTCTTGTTTTCCAATATTAGCAATTTCATTAGCATGGTGCAAATTCTATATAAGTTTTATTGTCATCAAAATCACTTATAATATACGTATGGGTCATCATCACAATACATGTATGACTCAACAAACCTGTCCTTAATGATGACTAATTTTAGCATAGAATGCCTTAAACCCATTCCTCTAGCTAGTGACATAGCACTCATAATCTTTCTAGAAGGGTGGATTCAACCTCTGCACTACTCAAAAAATTCTCTAGAGATCGACCTTGGAAGCTCAAGTTTAAATTCTCGAAGTCATATGACGACTCATATTGAATATCTTTATGGAGAAATTGATTGGCTAGAAGCCTTCTATTGGGCTTCTTGGACCTCTTTTCGACTTGCTGACCATCACCTTATAATTCATTCCATAGGGCACTTGGACACTTTGGACAGGGTTCAAACTCTAGAGGAAGAATTGGTGGAAGCCTGCCGCCAAATCAAGGAACTTAAGGTCTTCATCAATGCCTTGACTCAATAGAGCTGGACCGTCTTACCTCTCTCTCTCTCTCTCTCTCTCTCTCTCTCTCTCTTTCTGCTAACTTGAGATTGTGCCTACTCTTCGCTGATGTGAGAGTGTGTCTACTCTTTGCTGATAATAAAGTGTTTATCTTTCTTTCATAGTTGAGTCAGATGTAATAGCCTTCTAAGATTTACTTAATGAAACTTTACTTTCTACCCCTCCGCTTCCGTTATTGTGGTGCAAACATTTTTTTATGTTTATTTGTACAAGCTCTTTCAAGTTACCTTCTACTTTCTTGGCTCTCTCATGGTTCCTCTTTTAAGCTTTTTGAGTATGCGGATGCTTTCACTCACTATTTACGTTGCTTATGGTAACTTTCTTTGATTCCCTTCTTCCGGCACGTCATTAAACATCCTTGACCACAAAGGAAACTCCTGTTCGCGGCTGACTTCAATGTATACTTGGTTTTGTGATGAATGGGTTGGTAATGGATGGATCCATAATATGTAAGCTTTGCTAATAGAATTGGTTCAATAGAATTATGCTAGTTCTAATAGTTTCTCTTATTGAATGCTCTTTTTCAATTTCCATGTGCTAGTGGGGTGCTTCTGCTCTAGCCCAAAGTCAACGCTTCCATTCTTGATATTAATCTTTCGTTCCTTTGCACTCTTTCAGAGTGTTCATTGCTTCCTCATGTAACCTGTGCCCTCATAATTCCTGGTGATATCGGTTCATCTCTTTTTTGAACCACTTGGAGCTCTGGCCCCAAGGTTCTTTCCCACCTAGCTTGAGGATAATAATAATCTCACTTTTTCAAACTTCCAAACCGAAATTCCATTGTTAGCTTTTTGTACCTAACATGACATTTCCATTCACCCATGTTCGAGATTTTAATATGATGGGATGCGAAAGGCCAAGAAAATGGTTATTGATCTACAATTTCTTGCCTTTCTATAAAACCCTAGGCTCTTTTGGGGAAGACATGACTATATAAGTCTCTTCATATGAGATGGTAGCACTTTCCATTCTCTGCTATTCTCTATTTTCATCTCTGTCTCTGTTCACCTTCACTATCTGCCATGACTGCTGAGAAATCATTTTCTTACCTTACAGCCATTCTCGAGGAGTTCTTCATGTACCCTTTCACCGAAGGTATGTTTTGGGAAAATCCTAATGCTTCTTCTCTCCCCCATCATCCACCAAAGGATTTTATTTTCATTTCCCTATGGCCCCTTTGGGCAAGTTTCTACCTGGATCAGTCCAATTTTGTGGTTCATCTTCTTAGTGCCTACAATCCATCTCCCAGCCAACTGGTTCCTAACAGTTGGCGATTTATCCTTTTGTTGTGTCATTGGGTACACAATGTCCATCATGCACCCATGTTTTCTATCACCATATTTTCCTCCATTTTGACCCTAAGTAAAGCACCTCATTCTCCCGATTGGTAGCTTTTTCCTAGAGTTTCTGATGAGGATGATTGCTGGAAGAACCATTGGATGTGAGTTAGAGGCACTAGCTCCTTTCTTTTCCTTGCCTAATTGGCGACTTGTCCTTTGCATCCATTAGATGTACTTTCTTCTCTAGTGTGGTATAAATTAAGGTTTCTTAGGTCCAGTTTAATGTCTTTAGGTAAGCTTCAAATAGATGTTTTTAGCTTTGGTTGATTTTTGTCGCTAGGCCAATTTTCCCTACGACTTCCCCGGTCAGGAAGTTCTCGATCCTTGACCTTCTTTATCTACTCTACTATTAGATTGGTGTTCTATTATGTAACGCCCAGCCCTCCCAGGGCTGTTACTCCATCTTACTTTGTAAATTCACTATGATCATACCATGACTTTCCCACTTCTAGGGTGGGGTTACTCTAATACGATTTTCTAATTTATCTATTTTTTATCAAAATTCGGATAGAGTCTCCCTTGAAAATAGGGCTATTCGCTTAGGTACAAACATTTACCACATATTAGGATACGTCTTATCCATTATAATTCATAAAAGTAAGAAATTACACACTCCAATATTCCTCTATTCATCTACACAACATCCCTACAACTCTACAGGCTCCCCCAAGACCGTGGTTGCATCATGATAGCAACAAATATATCTTTCCACTTCTCCATTATATGATATCTATCCACATACATGAATATACAATGACATACCCATAAATTACAATTATAAATGATTTCCAATCTTTAATACACAAATACAATAGCACAAGAAATCTCAAAAAATAATATAATATTCAATCTCAATATACATATCCATCATAAGGGATTCCAATCATGGTACATTAGGAAAGATACAAAATAGCTTCCTATACTCTCTTACCATAATCAGCATCACCTGACTGTGTTTGCTAGATAAAAATATAAAACAAGGGTGAGTCTAAACAGAAAAGGGTGAGTTTAAACAGACTTCGTAAGTAGACTGTATGACATCTAATAATCAAACCAATTCAACAAATCCAATCCATCCAATTAAATAGGGATCCATAAGGCACCCTACAAACCAAATCAAATAATATATTTTTAAACTCAATTTAATATCTCAACATGCCATAACGTGAAGAATACAACATCAATTGCATATTCTAAAGCAAATTACATGCTCTAGGATGATCATCTATCCCAACTCACATATATACATAACATGTATGCATATACTATAATTTATATTCAAGGGATAACTATAATCACTTCATTCAGACATCCATGCACACATCATAGCAACTTGGCTCAATTTTCACACATATTCATATTGTATACAATAAGAAATGGGATATTTATAATCCCATCTAAATCACATACACAATCATCAATCCATCTATTCACATATAAGAACATTATCAAATCACTCAGGTGATAATCACTATCCCCACCCAATCATAAAGACGCAATGCTACATTGCATATTGTTTGCTTTGCTTAATGCATCCTTAGTGGGAACCTAACTAGCCTCATAGATTTGTCTCTTCTGGGCCTGTCCTGCCACCCGCCCCAAAACAGGTGACACCTTTGCAACCAAGCCTCACATATTTAGCCCAGGACTCCCTCCCTCACCCGTGCAATGTGGGATCTCACATCCACCCCTCCTTAGGGCTGTCATGTCCTCATGGCACCCACCCTCATTGATTGTTGGGAGTCGGCTTTGATACCAATTGTAACGACCTAGTGCTACCATGCATATTGTTTGCTTTGCCCAGTGTATCCTTAGTAAGAACCACAACGGCCTCAAAGATTGGTTCCTTTCTGGGCCACGCCCCTCCGAGCCCGTCCCACCACCCTCCCCAAAATGGGTGATACCTTTGCATCCGAACATCACATATTTAGCACAAGAAATTCAGAAAATATGAGACATGATCTAATATTGTAATTTGTGGATTGATATTTAAAGTTACGAGGATAAAACTTTTTATAAGGAGGGTGGAATGTAAGGCCCTGAAAATTCCAAATATGTGAATTTTAATTTTTGTTAATTTTCTCAGTTTGACATGGAGTATATTGGAGTATAATTAAATTTTTGAGAAATTCATCATAGAAATTTATGAAATTGAGGAGATTAGTACTATAAACATGAGAAGGAGGTTGAAAATATATTGAAAATGAATTTAAATGGGTGGAATGCGGAATGTGTATATATTGAAAAATATTAAATTTCATTATGAAAAAATTATGACAATGGATGGAATATCGATAATAATATAAGAATGAGGAGGACACACACTAATCAATGATTAACAAGTAAAAGAAATTGAAAAAAATGCATCAATAAAGGTGGAATACCGAGTTACCGATAAATTCCAGAAAATTTTTGTTTAAATAAATTTTAATTATAAAATTGCATTAAATTATGGGAAATGACATAAATAAAGTGTGTTGAATAAATGTTGGTAAATATCATAAGAATATGATAACTCATATATGTGGAAAGATAGGATTTAAGGAGGTTAAAAAAGTTTGAATTATGAATGCATGTGTATAGAATGCAAAGGGGTAGTGACTACTATACTTTTTAATCTATATAAGGGTTGCAACATCCCCAATTCTATCATCTTCTCTTGTGTAACACCCTTGCCCATGTAATTTTTCCTTGGATTCAAATAGTGGCAGCCCTCTAATCTTAAAGAATTCTCCCCGCAAGTGGAACCAACCAATCAAAATCCAAGTTTAAGGCAAGTTAATTATTAAAACAAACTATTGATTAAGTGTAGGGCTTTATTTAGCATATATATTGCTGGAATTTTTGGTAGAATTTAACCTAGGTTAAGCTAGGGTTTATTGGAAATTTTAATGAGGATTAGGGGTTGTGGTTAAGGTAAATGATGCATAATTAATATTTGATTAAAATCATATATGGATTAGTGATCATGGGCATGAAATAGGGTAGCTGAAATTGAAATTTAATAAAGTATATAGTTGTTGTCCACATTGTATTGGGCTAGAAATTTTGTGAATTAAGCTTAGCCATTAAGACTAATTATAGGGGGTTAATTATGGTTTATTTAGGGTATTATTATAGTAGTTAATTATCTCAAACAAATTGGAATTAATGTGATGATTAAGGTGGACAATAAGGTATGAAATAGAACATGTATATTGCATTAAAATGCCTTATTAAGTATCCATTTTGTGCCATTTTGTGCTTGATTAAAACCTTATCAAATGAATTGATTTTGTTAATATAAAAATATGAGGTCATTTTTCATATGATGGATGACAAATATACTGTAGAAAAATTCCAACATTAACAAGTCCAAAATAATCCAAGAAGCAAATACTCTAAAATTTGCTGTTGCTAGCATGTCCACCCTGAAATTGCATCTGATGCAGATGGCGTCCCAATTTTGACCCATAAATTATTGATTTATAAAATGTGGTAAACATAAGATTTATAGATATTGAACTTATATTTCTAATTATGTAATAACCATTAAATTTTGAGTTGATATGAGAGAGTTATAGCTAAAATAGTGAAAAAGTCTCCAAATAAATTGCATCATCTTGTGGGACCCATGAATCAAATTATGAGCTAAATTAGTAAATATGGTTAACATGAAAGTTGTATAAATTAAAATTATATACAAAATGAAATAATAATCACTTAATTTGAAATTAATATGAAAGAGTTATTCCCAAATTACTAAAACTGTTCCTAGGAAATGATTCACTACAAAAGGTGTCACTTGTGAGGCCCAACGACCCAATTTATATGGTAAATTAGAAAATATTTTCAACATAAAAGTTGTATAAATTTAATTTACATAAAAAATGAAATAAGAATCATTCAATTTTGAATTAATATGAGAAATTTATGCATAATTTACTATGACTATGTCTAGTGATGTGAAAATGAAAAAATATAAAATGCAATGGGATGTATTCGTCATAAAAACTTTGATCATTATGCTTCATTATATTATTATGAATTTCTCATGTATATGTATATGTAAATAAAATATAAGATTCACGTGATATGTATATGATTTTCTAATGTAAAGGCAACAAGCCAAGTTTGAAAAGATGCAGATTATGGAGCGAATTATTCTAAGGTAAGTACATTGTGCATGTTTGCCTATGTGATTGGGTGGGGATAGCGATTATCCCCTGAGTGATTTGATAATGTACTTATATGTGAATATATGGATTGATGATTATGTACGTGACTTAAATGAGATTGTAAATATCTCATTTCTTAGTGTATGCAATGTGAATATGTGTGAAAATTGGGAATAGTAAGGATCCCAAGATGCTATGATGTGTGCATGTCTTTGATTATTATGTACCATAGAATTTTGATATTTTATGTTAATGTATAGTTTGGTCAGATAGAAGATATCGTCTGCTTATATGTGCTACTATTATTCTAGTGTATGGATGTTTGAATGAAGGAATCGTAGTTATCCCATGAATATAAATTGTAGTATATGCAGGCATGTTATGTATATGTGTGATTGGGGATAGGTGATCATCCAAAGTATGTAATCTTCTTTAGAATGTGCAATTGATGCTGTATTTTTCACGCTGTGGCATGTTGAGATATTAAATTGAGTTTGAAAATATATTATTTGATTTGGTTTGTGGGATGCCTGATAGATCCTTGTTTACTTAGATGGATTGGATTTGTTGAATTGGTTTGATTATTGGATGTCACATAGTTTACTTATGGTGTCTGTTTAGACTCACCCTTGTTTTATATTTTTAGCTAGTAGGCATAGTCAGGAGAAGCTGATTATGGTAAGAGAGTACAGGAAGCTATTTTTTTTTTTATCTTTCCTAATGTACCGGGATTGGAATCCCTTATGATGGATATGTATATTGAGATTGAATTTTGAGAGTCAATGTTATATTATTTTTGAGATTTCTTATGCTATTGTATTTGTGCATTAAAGATTAGAAATCATTTATAATTGTAATTTATGGGCATGTCATTATATATTCATGTATGTGGATAGATATTGTATAATGGAGGAGTGGAAAGATATATTTGTTGCTATCATGATGCAGTTGTGGTCCTAGGGGCGCCCGTGGAGTTGTAGGGATGTTGTGTGGATGAATAGAAAAATATTGGAGTGTGTAATTTCTTACTTTTATGAATTATAATGGAGAAAATGTATCCTAATATGTGATAAATATTTGTAACTATGCAGATAGCTCTATTTTCAAGGGAGACTTTGTTTGATTTTTTATAAAAATTAGATAAATTAGAAAATGATATCAGAGCAACCCCACCCTTGAAGTGGGAAAGTCATGGTATGATTATAGTAGATTTGCAGTGTAAAATACAGTAACAGGGGTGGGGCGTTACATATTATAGAGCGAGAGTCTTCTCTTTTTGCCACTTTCGGATCCCGTAGGGAAGGCTTCTACTTCAAAGTTTTCTTCCTAACCTTTCACTTTGGGTCCTACTACCCTTCCATTTAGGCCTTAATGAATGAAATTCATGGCTTGTAGGTGAAAGACTATTCCTTTTCTTGTTGCTCCTTTCCCTTCCCCTTCTTCATGCTCCATTGGTTGTGCAAGAGGTGATTGTGTTGTTCCAACAGATGAGGAGAAAGTAGAACCATTGCAAGTTACTCAATTTGCCCAAGCAAGATTGTAGATGTAGAGGTTTCTTCCAATAGTGATGTAGAGGTTTCTTCCAATCATAGCAACTTGGGATCCTTACTAATCTCAATTTTCACACATATTCACATTGCATACAATAAGAAATGGGATATTTATAATCCCATCTAAGTCACATACACAATCATCAATCCATCTATTCACATATAAGAACATTATCAAATCACTCAGGTGATAATCACTATCCCCACCCAATCATAATGACGCAATGCTACATTGCATATTATTTGCTTTGCCCAGGCAGGATTGTAGATGTAAAGGTTTCCCCTTCTTCTAGTTTTGCCATGCCTTCTTTGGCGAGACCATCTTCATCTTCTCAAGGGGCAACAATCCTTGAAGAATTCTTAGCTCTATGGGGGATCCCAATACCATTTTAGGAGGAGTTGTATGCCCTGTTCCTTCTTTTAGTGTTTCACCTTCCTCTCTAACTGACATAAGGCCTATTGCCATTCTTTCTTCAGCTTATAGGACTTCCTCAATAGCTAGATTTGTCCTGATTACTATATTTGATTTCCTTCCTTCCATGGTGAGTTTGGCTTCACTTTCCTCTTCCCCTACCTTAGGTTTAGTTGTATCTCTTCTCCTACCTTCTATGCCTTCCACTTCCTTTGACACCTTAGTTGTGGTTACTATTGCTCTAGAAGTGGAGTTCGTTGGAGCTGGAGCGAGTGTCCTTGGAACGATCTAGAGAAGTTCTAAAAGCGGAGTGGTGAAGAGTTGTTCTGGAAGTGAACATCAAGGATGATCTTGGAAGTAAAGCGACTATGGATTGTCTCAAAAGTGGAACAACAAGTAGTGGTACTAGTTGCAGATGCAGGTGGTGATGGTGCCAGTGGGAGCTCTCCTTAGCCCTTCCGTATCTTTATGGTTATGTTTTTCAATCTTGGCATATCTATTTGTAGCAGTGTTGAATGTTGGTTCAATCACATTTTTTTTCCTTCTATTTTTAGGTGCATAGCTTCACTCCATGGATGTTTTGCATTTTATAAAGCATTCAACTACACCCATTTCTTCTACTTTTTCTCATCCCATTCACCATCAATGGGTCAAAGCAAGTGCTTTTGGGGAAGGTATCGCTGCTTCTTCTAGTTTTAGTGGGAGGCAAGGTTCCACTTCATTACCAAGCTCCCCTTACCTAGTTTCTCCAACATCTTTTTTAAGTGGCACTACCACTATCACCTTGTTATTGGACCATCTCAATTTAGCCTCACTCTATTTCAATAGATTAGCTTGCATGATTGATCATGCTTGCATCCAAAATTGAGTACCAACAAGTTGGACATTGAGTTTGCTCAACACGTTATTTGGTGGTCAATCTATTGTTGTGCCTACATTGATAGTTGAAATGCAACATTTAATTAATTAGTGCATGTCAGCTAGCAATTAAGGGTTTTGGAATTGAAACTAGCTAGGAAGTAGGAGCGTTCTTTGTCAATTGTCAATCTAGAGCTCAAACATGATATGACTATTGCTAAGAAAACAAGTTTGGAGTTGGTGCTTGACAAGGAGTGGAAGTGTTTTTTGGAGTTAGAGGAGTGCTTCCATGCTAAAGGCTCTAGAGTAGAACCTTATTTGGGAGCACAATATAATAATAAATGAAAGGAGGCTCGCAAAGTCTGCCCGTGTGGCTGCAGAGGCTACCAAGTCAGAATGCAACACTGCCATTGAGGCTACTGAAGCCAAGGAAGCAGCCTTTGTGACTCTTGAGGTGGAATTGGGGCTCCATGAAGATTTTTTGACTAGGGAAGTGTCTTGCTTGTCAAAGGAGATCATTTCCTTAAAAAGAGGAGCATGCTTTTGCTTTGAGATGGGCCCACAAAGAGTGCTTGGAGGAGCTGCCATCGCTTCCCAAGTTCCAAGAGTTTCTCTTGAGCCATGGGGCAAATATCTATTATGAGGGTTTTTGTTCTTGTAAGCAGAAGCTCTATTGTAGGCTTCCCAATGTTGACATGAGCAATATTCTAATGAGGATGTATGAAAAAATGTAAATCTTTTACTAATGAAATGAAAACACATTATTATCACTTGAGTCATGCTATGATGTTTTCCCCTTTTATCCCTTTTATTCTTTGCACTTTATTTTTGTACCTTTTCATTTAGTTATTTTCTTACTGTTCGTTTTGTCGTTTGGGTGGGTGGAACCTTAGAGGTGTGGTGCCCATAAGGGAACAACTTCCACTCGAGAATGACTTTGGACTACTCGGGGTCGAATGAATCCTCTTGGGGATGGCTTTGGGCCACTCGGAGTGGGGTGCATCCACTCAGGGATGGTTTTTGGCATTCCTGTTGGTGGGCAACTTATGGTTAGAGTAGAAGTAAGTAGTTACTATCTCAAAGAATGAAGATTGTTATTCATTAATAAGAAAAGATATGAAAGTGACATAAAAGAGGGATTGGTGTATGTTTTTCCCTGTTGATAATATATCTGTCGATGCTCTATATTCCAAGTACATGGGATGCATCTCTCGTTAAGCATTTGTAATTGGTAGGCTCCATTATTTAAAAATTCACTGACGTGGTATGGTCCTTCCCAAATATGTGCTAGTTCCCCTTTAGTACTAGAAGGGTTGCTGATTGCCGCTTCTCATAAGATGAGGTCTCCTTCTTAGAAGCCTCTTGCTTTGATCCATTTATCATAGTAATGCCATACCTAGTTTTGCTATCTAATTGCTCTTGTTTTATCCAGCATGTCAAGGTTGGCTCAAAGGGCTTTCTAGTTGAGCTCTACATTAAAGTTCTTTACTTTGGTAGAAGGAACCTATAGTTCTACTAGTATTTCTACTTAAGAATCTATGATTGACGTTTCCAGAAGAGTTTGGAGCACCCATAAGATTTTGGGGAGCTTGTTGTACCAACTTTCCCCCGATCCTTTCATCTTTTGCCATAGCTTATCCATTGTGCTTTTATTTGTTTCTTTTGCCAAGCCATTTGTCTGGGGATGCACTATGGATGAGATTTTGATTGTTTCCATGGGCAAAAACGAATTCATGAAATGACTTGCTGTTGAACTGGGTGCTGTCATCGGTGATCAGAATTCTTGGCACCCCAAACCTGCACATAATGCTACCTAATACAAATTCTTTCACTTGTGAAGTTGATATGGATTGAATAACCTTGGCTTCTAACTAGTAAAGTAATCAACAATGACAATGATATACTTTCGTCTCCCTGTTGCTGTTGGGAATGGCCTTAGAATATCTATACCCCACTGACAAAATGGCCAGGGGTTGCTAATGGATGCCAGCTTAGTGGTTGGGAGCTTGGGATGTTTACATGCTTCTGGTATTTTTTACACCTCTTCATGAACTCTTTTGATTTGGTTGCCATGTTGGGCTCCTAGTACCCCTGCCTGATAGCTTTGAAAGTGAGAAATTTGCCTCTCATGTAGTTCATGCATTCCCCCTCATGAATCTACTTGATGATTTTCTGACTTTCACTTTCTATCATGCATCAAAGGTATGGTTGTGGACGTGTCTTCCAATGTAACATGTTGTTAAGGTAGACAAATTTGGCCACAAACCATGTCTTCCAATTCATTTGCTTCTCTTGGTATTTGTAAGATGGAAACTTTGGGTATTTGCCTTATCAACGTATGAGCAGCAACAAGATATTGTATCATCATTGGTTCCTTGGCCTCATATTCTCCTTTTAAATGTTTCACCATGAGTTGAGAGTTGTAAAAGATTTGTAATGCTCAAACTCTTAGCTTTAATGCTAGGTGAAGTTCTATCAATAGAGCTTTGTATTCAACTACATTATTTGTTGTTGGGAACTCAAATTGGAGAGCATACTTGAATGAGGCATTTTTGGGGATCTAGATGATGAGCCTTACTCCCACTGCAATTATTGGAGGATCTTGTTGGACCTTGACCTACTGTGATACGCAGGCCGTATCACAAAATTGGAATCCAAATGATGTGGGGAAAAGAGATTGTTGTGCAAGTGAAGAAAATAAAATGCAATGGAATCACTAAGGACATAGACAGTAAAAACACAAGGATTACTTATTCTACTTTCCAAGATTTCCCCAACCTTGGGTTTCACTATCCACTATGGAAACAACCTCCCTTGGTTTTATGAGCTGACTAAGAACTCTACACAATCTAGTTTTACTGAGCTCACTAGAAACTCTTACAATTTGGTTTTCAGAGCTAATTAGTTGTAGAGTCCCATAGTGTAGCTCAACCCAAGAGGAGAGGGGTGAATTGGGTATGTAAAAATTCATTGCTTTGCCCTTATATAAACATTTCCCTCTTTTTGTGATTGTGTGTGGTGTATTATAAGATAGATAATAAAAATAGTAAAGTCATGAAGGTTGAAACAAGTAAGCACACACAAATAGTATAATTTTTATGGTGGTTAGGGAACCCTGTCTCTAAATCCACTCTTCCAAGAGCACACTCTTATTATGCCTTGGGTTCTACTATATTCCATATAATGGAAATATAAAGTGCTCCCAACACTTTTCTGGATTCCGGCTCAAACGGGCATAAATAGTGTTCCTAACACTCATCTAGATTCTATTTCCAGGAGGTATAAACATAGTGCTCCCAGCACTCTTTTAGTTTTCACAAGCTCACTAAGAAACTCATTGGTTTTGAAGGTCAGAAGCAAACTTGATGGTTCTCCAAACATCACCACCAACTCTTTGATTTTTAGATTAACTAGAAAATTTATATACTTTTATATAGTGTTTCTCTCTAGCATAGGGGGAGAATTGATCTCTTTTATAGTTCTAATAACATAAAAAGATCTTCCCAAAATATAAAAACAATGGCCATAAAGATTTGTAGATCAAAGCTCATAAAGGATAGTTGATGGTTTGAGCTCTCAGCCATGGGTGGAAGATTTGCATAAGACTAAGCTCACTTATAATATATTTCTTCACCACCTTCGAATCGTCCCACAATTTTTCCTTAAATAACTTCTTCATAGTTTTGACCTTTGGAGAAGATGGGTTTTGTTGAATGTAGAAATGAGAGAAACATTGAATGAATAAGACCCTTGAGGTTTCTACTATTGAAGTCTAGGCCTTTCTAATTCTTCTCGAGCTGCTGCATCACCATTCAGAGAGGAATACGAGCTGTGTCAAAAGATGTTCCTTGTTTGACTTGTCACAGCTTGAAAAACCTACAGCACCGCGTGTTGCCAGAAATGGTGACTGAGATAAGTCTGCACAATAACAATATAAGTACAGATGCCATTTGGATGCAAGTCACATGAATCAATTTTCTTTTGACAAGTTACGGCCTCTCTTTGTCTACATTTGTCTACCATAAGTTGTAGATGGATTCTTCTATAGTCTTTTAGTTGAACCTTCACAAGAGTGATTTGTCTATTGTAAGTAGTAGATGAAATCTAAATGGTGCAGATGAAGTCGAATTGATTGATAGACAAACTCTGCTTTGTCTGCCTAAATCTATCTAGGAGATTTGTTTTTTTGTCAAAACTTCATGCATGTGCATTGTCTATTGTAAATAACAGACAAACTTTAGGTAATGCAGATGAAGTCAAACTGGTTGATTGACAAACTCTCCTTTAACTATACAAACAGACAAATTATGATGTTCTTCTTTTATTCCCCATTTGTCTATTGGAGGTGGTAGATGAAGTTTACTTTATCTTACTCGAATAGACAAAGTGTAGTATTCATCTAATGTAAGTGATAGACAAACTTTGTTTTGCTTTGTCTTGGATGAAGTACTTTGCACACCGCTTATGGGTTTGTCTGTTGCAAGTTATAGATGAATGTGCCTTTGTCTGCTATAAGTCTCTTTTTGTACAATCAGCTCTTTATCTGTTTATCTTCATTTATGATCACTATGTAGCTTCTACTTTATCTTCCACTTTGTCTGATGCTTTATCTGTAGTAAGTAACAGATGAACTTTTGATCCACAGACAAAGTGGAGTTCCTTTTTTGTTCTGTATTCTTCAAGCATCAAAAGGAGTTTGCTTTTGTAACTTCTTTTTTTCTTCATTCTTGATTTGTCTGTCTTGGCTCAGCTTGAAGTTGCACTCCTTTGTCTGTTGATCTTGCCCTTTTTATCCTCAAATGAATCCATTCTTCTAACTTTGCTGATCAGACAAAGTTTTCTTCATTTTATGTATGATTATTTGGATGACAGTTCCTTCTTTCTTCCTTTGTCTGAGTGTTAAATGGAGCCTCTTCTTCTTTCTTTATCTCAGAAAAATTTTGTCTGGTTGGTGTAGATAGTTTGAATTTCTCGAACAACTTTATGCTCCTCGACCATGGCTTCATCTTCGACTACTTCTTTCTTCCATTTTTTTGTGGAAGTTTTCTCTTTGAGGTTAATAGACATGGCTCATCGTAGCGCATCTCTGAAGCCTTGTTTTTTTCCATTGAATTTATCTATGGAAGTCTTTTCTTAAACAGTGCAACCTTTCTTGTTGTTTGTCTTTTACTTTTCTTCTTCTTCTTCTTCAACAATTTTCACTAGTTCAACTCGTTTTTGGAATGTAATAGATAGTTGTGGAAGTTTGTTCTAGAAGATTGTGATCCTGCACTTAGAACTTTTTTGCACTTGCTATGTAGTTATCTTTCAGATTTATTAACATAATGTATTTTATTCATATGTGATTTTAACTTATTATAAAGTAAGGATAATATGCGTCTCTATTTAGGTGTATAATATGAAAGCTTAATTGAATATAGTACTTAGTATAATCTAACAAATTAGCTCATGAATAATCAATAATGTCAAGTGCACCATAAAGTAAAGGATGGGAGCATGTATAATTAAACATTCATAATTATGTATTTATATCAATTAACATTTATCAATTCATAATCATGCATGTGATTTTTAGAGATTTAAGCACACATATGTCTTTTCTTAATATAAGTTTTGTTATTATCAAAATCATATATAGTAATACTGACACCAACAACTCCCCACTAGTTTTTGGAGCTAACCTGAAACTTAATACAAATATTCATGTATAGAAATTATCTCTTCCTTGGCCTAAGTGTACATACAGTTAAAGCTCAACTAAATATAAAATATACAATAATAAAGTACATTATGGTATTTTTGTTCTCCTTTGATATGTAAAGATGTGTCTCTAAAGTGCTTCAAACATTGAGGCTTGTTGGAGCGATTACACTGTCTAGAATCTTAAGTTCTTAAGTTAAATACATGTTTAATCCACTTAAGAATTTGTTTCTTCTTCTCAGAACTTCTAGCCATTGTGCCTCTTTTTGGTATTTTTTCAACCATTGTAAGTTGCCTCGTTAACACTTCAAGCAAAATGCCTCTTTGCTCTATTTTAGATGCTTTGAAGTTATACTTTAGAAACTTTCAAGGTAGGGTTCATCATTCCCTGTTACTGCGCATAACTTCAGACTATCTAAAGTAAGTATCCTACACTTTTGAAGCTTCTTCTAAAAATCCGACATCCTCAACTCCTTCAACAGTTATATTTTAAGATCATCTGAAGCTAACTTCAAATGTTTTGAAGTCCCTTTGTGCACTATTCTTTCCAACGTCTCTATTTTCACCTTTGAAGCTTCTCTTCAACTTATGAAGTGACTCTAAAGATAATTCTGAAGCTTGGAACCTTATCAACGTCACCTCTAAAGCATCCCTTCTCTCATCTGAAATACCTTCAAATGTTCTTAAGCTTCAAGCACTTATTCTTGCTAAACAAATTCTAAAGCTTTGTTGTCCTATTGATGCTTCTGTTTAACATTCTTCCTTCTTTTGAACATTTGAAACTCCTTTCGTCTACTCTAAAATCAGAGTTGTCACTCTAAAACCTTCTGGACATTACTTCAAACTGTTTGAAGCATGGTATAATTATCCAAAGCATGGCTTCAGACCTTCTAAACATTGTTGCATCCTTCTAAAGTTCCTTCTAAAATTAGAAATCTCAGTAGCAATGTATTAGCTTAATTCAAGTCATTAATTTTTTTTTGTTAATAATCAAAACCAAGCCCTTAGACTCAACATTCTCCCCGTTTTAGATGATGACAAAACTTAAAGACTTGCACCAATAAAATAGTGCTAATGAACTAAGGTAAACTCCTCCTAAGTAACTTATACAATAAGCATATGGGAGTCTGATTCTTTGCAGTCCACTATGCTAAGGTTGGTCAATGTCTAGCTTTCTTTAAAAGTTCAATTTCTCCTTCTTCTCCCTCTCTACATCATTTTCTTTCTAATTCAGCAAGTGTTAACATTCTCTCCCTTTTTTTCATAATCAAAAAGGTTTAGGGAAGGAGGGATTATCACTAATCTTTGGTATGAAGGACTGAACTGCTTCTCCCCCTAAATTACATGATCCTAAACTTCATACTTCATGCTCCCCCTATCATGGATAATCTAATGGCTTTATGTCTCATATTCAAACCAAAATTCATCAAGCTCAAAATTTTTCATCAACCCATAATGATGATTATAGAAGGTTTGGCTAGGAATGGAATTCATATCTGAAACCTTAAACTATGAAATTTCCCAAACAATCTTGACTTATGCTTTGGGATCGTAATGATGTTAAGAATCAAATTCATTGGTCCAAGCAGTAGATGATTGTTGTTTAAGCTTATCTTGCATACTCATATGCAAGATGGTTCTCCTATGAGAGATAAAGTGATGAAGGCTAAAATGATATGCAATGTACTATAAAGATTTAAGGATAAGAGAATATAATACCTTCACCTATCTAGATGCCTTAGATAGATTAATGTTTCTATTTTGTCCATGGTTGAGGAGCTACTTCTACTCCTAATATGGCTATAATTGAAAGACAATTATACATAAATGAACTTCTTCTTCTACATTTTTATTTTCATTTTCTTCGTCTTATTCACATATTCAATGCTCTATTGAATTTACAATATTCTTCTTTTTCTTCTTCAGCAGATTCCTAATCTTATTAGAGAGGGTTTTTAAAAGTTTTACATCATCATTATCCCCCTCAATACATGAAGAATCTTCACTTCTATGGCCATATACTAACTTTATCTTCTCCCCTTTCTTCTCATTCTTTAAAACTTCATGGTCCATTAAGGACCCCATTAGTTTTGCAACTGAGATCTTGTTCAAGTCTTTGGCCTCCTAAATCATTGTAACTTTGGGCATTCAATCCTTAGAAGAGACCTTAAAATCATTTTTTGTTAAGTCTAACCCCTCTATTAAGCTTGATTTTGATTATGAATGTAATTAAATAACTAAGTTTTGATGATGAACAAACAAATGTATGAAGAATTAAGGTACTAACAAGTTACTTTCCAAGTGATGCAACATTTATATATCAAAACAGATTAAGGAGAGTAACTACAAGCAATAAACATTATTAATTGTAAGCTTATCACATTAAGTCTTCAAAAGAAGATATTTTAAAAAGAATGCTCAAGTAAAAATCACTTAGAAGTAATTTAGAAATATTTAGAAGTACTTTAGAGATAAATCAGAATCCCTTTACAGACAAGACATGAAACTTAGAAGTTTAGAAGTATTCGAAACTACTTCAAAACCTCTTCAAAAACAAGTTAGAACCTTTTTTCAAAGACAAAGTACAATCCTTAGAATTAACTCCAAAGCATTCTCATACTATAGAGATAGTTCAAAAGCATTCCTTAGTCTCCAGAAACACATCAGAAGTAAAACACTATACTTCAGAGAAAACTTCTGTAATCAAAAGTTTGTTAGAAGAACTTCAGAAATATTAGAAGGCTCAGAGATGCTTTAGAAGTCAAATAATTGTGGTACAAAATAAGTTTGAAAGAAATATCTACACTTAGAACATTATTAGAAGTAATATAAAATGTTGCTTTGTAATCAAAAGTTCATCAGAAGAACTTTAGAAATGCTTCCAAGTCTCAGAGATGTCTCAGAAGATTGATAATAGTGATACTAAATAAACTTAGAAGAAGTTTCTGAACTCAGAACATTGTTAGAAGATTTTTAGAAGTAATACAGAAGGTCATCAGAGGTAACTTCAAAAAGCCAAGAATCAAGAAGAGTATCAAAGACTGAATTCAACCTTCAAAAGATCGTCAAAAGCCAAAATATGACTGTTGACCACGTTTGAAACCTAAACTTAATTTAGAAATTTTGAAGAGGTGCTTCAAAAACTATGATAAAAGGCAGATCTAATGGAAACTAATAATAAGACAATGTCAAATATTTGAAGACTTATCTTAGAAGTTTTGAACCTAGATGACATGTAAAAAAAGTCATACCAAATCTATCAAACGCTTGAAAAAATTATAAAAAATTGCTACAACTATAATCTCCTTCATAGCTTATAAAAGGATGATTAAAGCAATACATACAAAACAATAAAAAGATAGAGAAAAAGATAAATTTTTGACTCAAGCATTTATAAGAGCATTCAATATCTTCTTCAACTCCAAACCCTTCAACATTTTCAAAGCATTCAAAGCAGATCTGCCCCACTTACTGCTGAAAGTATACGAGTTAGTTGGTGAACTCTGAAAACTAGCTAGTTAATTGGTGAGCTTAGAAAACCAATGTGTATTTGACTAGGTTGATCAAAGTGTTACTAGAACCTGAGATCAGTAGAGGAGACTGACTCAGAGAAGAGGAGTAGAAACCCACTATTAAATTTTGTATACTTGTGTTGTGAAATTTACTTCCTCTTATTTTAAGCACACTTCTCAAGTTATTGGCCAAAATTTTAAAAGTTTAATTCTCCCCCCTCATGAGCTACCATTTAGCAAGGGACCAATAAGTGCTAGAAAAGGAGGCTTCACTAGTTAATTTTAAATTACTAGTATATTAAATTTTGAAGAGATCCAAATGGCCAGTATGTTCCATAACACATCTGCTAAGGGACAATCCACTTTCAGACCTCCACTTTTAGATGGAACCAATTATGGGTATTAGAAGATGAGAATGCAAAATTTCCTTATTACTATAGATTACCGGTTGTGGCTTAAAGTAAAGAATGGAAAGAATTTTACCAGTACTGAAGATAAATATACCCAAGAAGATATTCAAGCAGTAGAGTTGATCTTAGGTTCTAGTTTGTTGCTTCTTCAGTCCAATGGTATCAGATTTGGGTCCATTGGCTTTGAATTGAGGTTTAGGGTGTGTTTTACTGGAGTGGCTACCTTGATAGTTGACTCATCACCCCTTTTGTTAGTGCATTCTATGATGAAGTCTACCATTACCTATTCGTTGACTGCAGTGCAAGGGAGGAATTCTATGTTGAATTTGTTTAATTCTATAGCCGATTTGACTAGGCGACCTGAGAACTCCATCTTCTAGAGAAATTGTCTGAGTAGTTGGTCAGTGTAGACTCTGATAAGGTATCCTTAGAAGTAAGGGGACAATCTTCTTGCTATAATGAATAAGGTAAATGCTATCTTTTCCACCATCGAGTATCGAGTTTTTTCATTCCAGAGCATCCTTTTGACATAAAATACTAGTTATTGGTGAGGGCTTCATTCTTGAAATAGTATAGCTGCCACTGTCTCGGTACTTGCAGCCAAATAAACACATAAAGGTTCTCCCCTTTTGAGGGATGTTAGAAGAGGAAGAGACTCTAGGTAGTTCTTCCAGCTTTCAAAGGCTTCTTGTGAAACTTTACTCCACTCAAGTGCTTCCATGCCCTCCTCCAAGTCCTTTTTACAAAGGTCTTTGAAGAATGATAGGATTTTTTTGTTGACTTGGATAGGAATCAATTTAACATAACTAATCTGCTGATTAACTCCTAGATTTTCTTTATGTTAGTGGGAGCTTTCATGCTTCTTATTGCCTGTTGGATTCAACTCTAGTTCCAATGCTTCACTTGGGTTCATTCTTTCAAATATATGATCATTACTATTAATTGTGTGGGTTCAAATGAAGTGTTTTCACTTATTCTAATTACCTAAGCTCAAGAACATAATAAACCAAAATAAAATTATTTAGCATATGGTGTCTACCTTAACCATCTATCCTTTTCATT